>PVKH010014960.1:0-16280 GCA_004027955.1 Chaetophractus vellerosus | reverse complement strand
CTTTTCACGGGTGACTTTGCCATGCCCGTGGGGGCTCCGCCCTGCCCGTGGTGGCTTTTTGCCTTGCCCACGGCGGCTCTGCCCCGCCCACAGTGGCTTGCCTTTCTCAAGGCCGTCTGCCCGCTCGGAGAGGTCCCCGGGAACCGAACCCAGGGCCTCCCATGTGGTACACCGGCGAGCTCTTTATCCACTGAGCTATTTAGCCGGGCCCAGATTACTTTTTAAAAATATATATTTTTTATTTATTTTTAAAAGAGACTTAGATTACATAAAATGTTTCATAAAAAAATATAAGGGATTTCCATGTGCCCCACTCCCCAGACCTCCCACTTTTCCCCACATTAACAACTTCTTTCATTAGTGTGGTACATTCATTGCAATTGATGAACACATTTTAGAGCATTGCCACGAAGCATGGACTATAATTTACGTTATAGTTTACACTCTCTCCCACTCAATTCTGTAGGCTATGGCAGGATATAATGACCTGGATCTGTCACTGCAATGTCATCCAGCTGATTACTCTTGATGAGATCACTTCAGTTTAGGGCCTTTGATTAGACTGCAGGACCCAGGATGGGTGCTAATTCTTACTGAAGTCCTATATTTAAGGAGAAGAGCACAGCAAAAGAGAGCTGCCATTTTACCTGGCCACATGAGAGAGGACTCCAGAATCACTGGCAGCTGCAGAAAGACAAAGAATCCCTGAGAGGCTGAAATTAGTAGAACAGACCCAAAGCAATGACCCCGGAGAAGAGAGCAGATAAGCCATGTGCCTGACTGCACACAGCTGAGCTGGTGGAAAAGCAGCCAGGAGGAGAATGGAGAGACTGGCTGCCATTTTGCCTTGCCACATGGAAGGAGTCTAGGATCACCAGGAGCCAACCTTTGATGGGACAATATCTCTGATGATTCCTTGATTTGGACATTTTCACAGCCTCAGAACTGTAAGTTTTTACCCTAATAAATTCCCATTATAAAAGCCCACCCATTTCTGATATTTTGCTTGGGCAGCTTTTAGCAAACTAAGACATCAAGTATCTATTTATATATGTGTCATGCACTGTCAATATCATAAGAATAAGATTCAGCCCATCCTCAATTCTAGGGGAGGAGAAAGACATATAATTTCCATATTACATGACTAATGTTAGAGGTGAACACAGGCACTACAGCAGTACAGAAAAAATACGTAAATAAGGCTGGGACAATACAGGTGGGTTTGAGAAAGCTTTTTGGAAATTTGCATTTTAGCAAGACCATTCTGGAAGTCTTGTGAAAGGCAGATTTGAAGAGCACAAGATCAGAGGAAGGCCAGGAGGATACTTTAGCGACTACTAGAGACAGCAGTCTAGATAAGGAGTTTCTGGAGCAGAGGAATTGCAAAGGATAAGGAGAAAAGAAGAGCAACTTGCTTAGGAATAGTTCTTAATTTAAACACTGTCCCTGAAATCTAATTTATATTACTTAAATGCATTCATCTACCTAGATAATGAAAAAGCAAATTTCAACCTAGTCCCTACCCAAATGACTACAGTTCCAAAACAATCTTTACTACAGGCTTTTCCACTTATAAATAAGACAATTCACTCAGGAAGTCTCTTATTATGAAATGTTAATGTTAAGTGTTTTGCTTTGCTCACATTGATAGTTCTCTCAAAAGTGAGAACACACAGGACAAAACCAAAATTAAGAAAAAGTTTTAAGCAAGAATTCACATTTTATATGCAAGGGCATAACCAGAATATCAAAACAAAATATATATCAGGAAGTGAGTAACAGGCCAAAGATATGAGAAAAGTAAAAAGAATCACATGAAGCCAAAGAACCCAAGATATAAACCATATTTACTTACAGGATCAACAAAGTCCATATTGAGTCCATAGCAAAGCTTCTGGATTCGAGACGTGATTTTGTCAAACATGACCCGCTCTTGGCGGCCATCTGAAGAATGAAACCACACAATTCATGTTAGCATTTATTAATATGGCAATGTCAAAGATTCAAAATGGAAAAAGCATGTGAACTTTTTAAATTGACCAATATGAAATGCCACTTCATGGATAAAAGATTCAGACCCCAAAAAGATTCATCAAGAAGTTATTTTTGTCTTCTCTGATGCCATCTTCAAAAGTTAGGTATTCTATATAGAAAGCCTACCCTTTCTTTATATTATAAATCAGATGCAGTCTTGCAATACTTTTCCAAATGATCTGTTTCCCCCTTTCCCCCTTATAGAGTACTCTCCATACAGCAGCCAGAGGGGAGCCTTCATTTAAGTCTTAAGTCAAAATCATATCATTAGGGAGGTAGATGGGGTTCAACCAGTTGGGCACCCATCTACCACATGGGTGGTTCCAGGTTCGGGTCTTGGTGCCTACTAAAGACAAGCAGATGCCGCACCCACAATGAGCAGAAGCCTAAACTAGCAAGTGAGAGCTACTGGTTTAGGGTGTTGGATATGGGGGACATTTGGGACAGGGCGCACCTGGGGCAGGCTTCAAGGGAGTGTGTGAGTGTTCATCTTGTCATAGTGCTATATCAGTGGGTGGAGACCCACATAATCAGCGGGAAGGTGGTGGACTCCCATCCTGGGGAGGCCTGCTATGTTCTCAAATAGAGGGGAGGGAGTCTCTCGAAAGCATGGGCGGTGCCTAATAGGAGAAGACAGACCAGTGTGTCAAGCCCTCAGTGTTGTTGCAAGTAACTATGAATCTTGTCCTTCAAGGAGTGAAGCCTGGTGGTTGATGTGGGTCCCAAGGAGAGGGGAAACAGGAGTGGAATAGAGGCAACGGGGGCCATTTTGGGGGCGATGGAAGTATTCTACATGATCTTGCTATGATGGATACAGGCCATGTTAAATTTAAACAAAATTTATGAAAGTGCATGGTCTAAAATGTAAACCATAATGTAAACCATTGACCATGGTTAGTAGCTATGTTTCAGTATTTGTACATAAGTTGCAACAAATGCACCATCCACATAAACAATGCTATTAATAGGGGAAGGGGGAAAAGGGAGAGGATGTTGGGTATATGGGAGTCCCATGTATTCGATACGTGACTTTTATATAACCTAAAACTTCTTTGAAGACAAAATGAAAAAAGTAAGACACTAAGGTTATAAATGGAAAAAAATGTCATTGTACATACAGGACAAAAGATCTTAGTGATAAAAGGGAAAATGTCAAAAAAAACTTTAAACATTTTTTCATTATTTTTTTTACTATCCCAAAAGTATTTTTATTTTTATCTTTTTAATTTTTTTTTTTTGTATTTTATTTTTAAAACTATCATTATTATTTCAATGTATTTGGCCATTTTATTGACTTCATTTTTGAAGAAGTTTTGGATCACAGAAGGGTTACAACTGTGGCAGGGGAGGATCATTGGTGCGGGGTGTCAGTGATGGGGGATACATAGGAGGAAGCTCACCTGGGCAAACATATAAGGCAGATAAATGTGTTCAAATGTTCATGGAGCATTATCAAGGTGGGTGGAGATTCACACAATAACCGAAAGAATATTGAATTCCCATCCTGGGGAGCTCTGTCACATTCTCTAATGGAACAACAAGAATCCCCTGAGTACAGGGGCAATGACTAGTGAAGGAGGATGGTCCATTGACAGGCCCTTGATATTGATGACTGTGCTTATGAAACTTTACTTTTGAAATCGAAACTTAGCCTAGTTTTATAGGGTGCCTATGAGTTACCTCCTGAGAGCCTCCTTGTTGCTTAAATGTGGCCTCTCTCTAAGCTGAACTCAGCATATAAATACATTACCCAGGAGTCATGTTTCTTAGCTTAACATCAAATAGTAGCTCATCAAATCTTTATTTACTCTTACCAAGATATATACAACCACTAAATAGCTTTAACCTTAGGCAAGCCACATAACATAATCAGTCATTTTAGAAATCTTCATTTACAGAAGGGGATAATTATCATACTTATTCTATTTACTTTACTAGTTTATGGTGATAAATGAGATAAGGCAAAAAGTGCTTTTGTTGTTAATAACTTTGATACAGCACAACTATTATATTAAAAACTGGGGGCCGGCTGTAGCCCAGTGGATAGGGCGCTGGTTCACTACATGGGAGGCCCCGGGTTCGGTTCCCGGGGCCTCTCTGAGCGGGCAGACTGCCTTGAGAGGGCAAGCCACCGTGGGCGGGGCAGAGCCACCGTGGGCAGGGCAAAAAGCCGCCACGGGCAGGACAAGTCGCCCGCGAACAAAGCAGAGCCGCCCACGAGCAGAGCAGAGCTGCCCACGAGCAGAGCAGAGCCACCGCAAGCGGGGCAAGCCGCCTGCGCGGTGAGCTGACTCGGCGCGTCGCCGCAACAGGGGGGAGACAAAGCAGACACAGAAGAACGCAAAAATGAACACAGCAAGAACAAGCAGAAAGGGGGGGGATATGTAACAACAACAAAAAAAGTTGCTCCTACTGGGAAAACATTGATCGTCGTATCTGATGCACAACAGGCACTCAATAAATGTGGAGTTGATTTCATTTCTTTCTCTTCCATTAACTAAAAGGCAACTTGTTAAATATGTTTACATTTGGTCTTCTCATTCACATCTGTATTCTCAAAACTTGGATCATTGCCTGGCATAAATTAGGTACTCAAATGTTTGATGAGGAATGAATGAGCAATAAGACACCACTATTAACCCATCATCAGTAGGACAAGTTAGTTTTTCTTTTACACAGCTGTATTAACACTAAGACCGCCCTCCTCTTCCTGAACACCATTGTTATCTCCTTTTCTAACCAGACTTAGAAATGCAGAGTTTAACTCTGGAATAGAGTACATTAACTGGCCCACAAAGGGACTGAGCCCTCAATACTCTACCAAATACCTAACTAGGCAGAGAGGTGACCACAAAGCAACACTAGCAAATAGATTATGCAGCTGCCTAGACCTCTGAAGTTAATTAGGAAACTGACAAAAAGTACAATGGCAATTGTCAACACACACTAGAGCAAGGGAGGCAGACTACGAAGGTCTAAATGTCCACTGACCCACTGTTCTCTAGCCTATCATTCCACTGAGATGATTTTTCAACTCAGATGATGATTTTATCATTTCATTAATCTTTGCTTTTCACTGACTACATTATCTTCTTCTCCTAAGGACTTCCTTAATTTGGCCCCACCTCACTTTCCCTATAAAATACCATAAATCCCACTAGGGCCCCTCATTCCCACAGCTCCAACTTTGCTTATACCTTAGTCTGCCCAAAAGTCCCTCCCATACCTTTCTATTCATTCAAATTCTACTCACCCTCCATATCTCACTACTTCTATGAAACCGTTTTAACTCACACTGACCTCTTCTTCCTCTGAAGTCCTCTAGAACACTAATTGTCTCATTTCCTTTTGGTTATAAACTGTCTTCTTTAATTCTTCTCTCTTCAGGAAGGCTTTGCTAATCCTATAAAATCCAGCCTCTTCTACAGGCTACAAACTTGTTATTCCCTCTGCCTGGAATGTTCATGCCACAGATCTTTACATAGCTTGTTCTTCAGGACTCAACTCGAGTCAGCTCCTCAGAGAAGGCTTCCCTGACTACCCAATCCAAAAATATCCTCTCAGTCATTCTTCATCACATCATCATTTTACTATTATCATCTCACTAATCACTATCTGAAATTAGCTGATTTTTATATATGTCTACTTGCTTTTTGTGTACACTTGCCAGTCCCACTCACACAGAATGTAAACTCCATGGAAAAAGGATCTATCCTGTCTTGTTCACTGTTGAATCTCCAAAACCTAAAACAGTTCCTTGCACAAAGCAGGAGCTGAATAACTGAATAAATGGGCTCCTATGGCCTGTATTTTACCTATCAGAGAATTTATTATATTTTATTACAATTATTTCATCTATCTTTTCCAATTGATTATAAGATCCTTAAAAGCAGGAACTACATCTGCCTACTCACCACTGTAATCCCAGTGCCCAGCATAGCGTCCAGCACATAGTTGTAAAAGAATAAAGTGGGCTGTGAACAGCATTAGGAAGGAAAGGAGGAAGGGAGGGAGGAAGGATCTGGAATAGAAGACATTATCAGGGTGCAAATAGATGCTTTAGAAGGTATTATTCCAAAAACTTTTCTTTCAATTTTATGTTTCTATACATAAAACATATGGAGGTTCTCAGTCAAGACATCAAATTTATTTTCTTACTCTGGATTACAGACCAAAGTTTTGAAAACACTGTACTAAATTCCAAGGCCCAGTTTACAATTCAGTCATCTATTCTGTCATTTATTTCAACAGTTCTCAATGTTTATTTTTTTTTTTAACCTTAATCTTGAGGGATGATACTCTCCCATTAGGAAAAATAGCTCAAGACACCAGATGAGAAACACTTACCTACTATTCCCTTCTGTTATCTAACCATTTTCACATGGATTCTTCCTACATCCCTACCAACTGTAAGTTCTTTGAAGATGGAGCTGCCTTCTCTATTATTTCCCTCATAATACTTAGCAAGATACCAGCACATTCAATAAGTACTTGTAGGCTGAATGCTTATATTAAAATTATCAAAAATCATAGGAATTAGTCTGTCACTATACTGACATACCAAAAATCAAAGCAAAAACAAAACAAACAAAAAACCTAAGTACCTTAAAAAAATAAAAGAAATAAATCTAAGTATAATTTTGTATATTAACAGGCTTTGCTGAACCAAAACATAATAGAAGCCGAATGCTATGCTGGCAGGATCCAGAGCAGTGAACCATCAGGATCAAATTACGTTCTCTGAAGGAATGAGAAACAAAGTAAGCCCTGCCTTTTAAAGCTAGCTGTAGGTACTGCTTTTGAAACTACAGTATTACAAAGTAAACCCAAAAGTTTAAAAATTCAACACAGAGGTGTTACCTACCCCAGTAATCTAATTTCACTTTGTTATAGACTTATCATAACACCACCCTCAAATCTCTCTCATATCCCTTTCTAAAGGTCTAAAAAACTGGATGCTTAATCTCTCACTCGGGAACAGATCAGTAAAGATGCACTATGTATTTTGGTCTTTGATCTCATCAGTTAAATGGGGGAACCTAAAGAAATTCAGAGAATGCTTTTCTCAGGACACTAAAAAGAGAAAGAGGTGCCACTGCCTACTTCTCCATCTCTTGGCTGTAGTTAAACCAAACTAGACATAACCTACTCATCATTTCCTATATTTTGACATAATTATTCTCACTTATTCTTTGAGCATCTATTCATAGCAGATCCCGTACTAAGTACAGGCAGTAAAGTCCCTGTCTTTGAAATGCTCACAGACTAATGGACTGTGGCAGTTTGGTATTATTTATGAATTCCAAAAAGAGATATTGGTTGTTTGTAAACTGGTCTGTTCCTCTGGGCGTGATACCCTTTGATTGTATTAAATTCAAAGGTTTTACGTTTACTTGATTATGTTACAATTAGGGCTTTGATTCAACTACATCATTAGGGTGTGCAGAGCTGAGTCCCCGCCCCCTTGGTGGGCTACATGAAGGAAACTCACTCAACAAGAACATAGAAGATACACAGGAATAGAGAAAGCTCCACAGATATGGCAGAAGAGAGAACTTGATCCTGGGGACCCGAAGAGAGATGAGCCATTCACCTGATACCTTGGAGCTGAAGAGACCAGGGCCCTGAGCAGCTAAGAAGGCCCAGAAAGAAACAAGCCCTCCAGCCTACAGCTTAGATAGGAAGGTGGGACCATGGAATTTTAAGAGAGAAAGGAAGGCTGAACCCTCACAGGCATCACCTGACATCTTGTGTTAACACGTGGCAACAGACTTTGGTGAGGAAGTACCTCTTATGGTACCTTGAGTTGGACTCTTTAGGGCCTTGTAACTGTAAGTTTTTACCCCACATATATACTCTTTATAAAATGCAACAGATTTCTGGTACTTTGTTTGCATCAGCACCCCTTTGGCTGACTAATACATGGACAAAGGAGAAAAATTCAGTTAACCAGTATTTGAAGAATGACTACAATTTTGAAATAACTTTATTGCTTCAACAGAGGCAGGTCGATTGAACTCAAAACTTGTTCATACCTGTGTCATATAGTTCTGTGTTATAAGTGAGTGTTGCTCTTATTTTTTCAACTTGATTAAGCCTTTTCCTAAGGCAGGGACTGTTTCCTCTTATAATCTCACAGCCAAGCAAAGGACTGGGCACAAAGGAGGTGCTCAGGAAGTCCAATGGGAAATAACTGTTAAGAAAGAGTACAAGCTCCTGGCTCTTCACAGTTCCCATCCTGTCAGATGTCTTGGCCATCCTTCTCTGATATCTCTTCTCATCAGAGTGGGGGAGTCTATCCCTGGGGCAAATGGCAACACAATCTCTCACAAAAGGCAAACTCCAGGCAGACTGTCTGTGTCAGGGATCGTCTTTTTTCACCCCACACTCCTACCTGTACCCAAGCAGAAAGCTCAGGTAACTGCGTGGTACCCGTGGAGGGTAGAGTCTCTTCTTTTCTAGCTCCCTCCAGTGTCTGGGCCAACTCACCACGCCCAAGGATTTCAAATAAACCATTCGGGTAAAACTGTTGTCAGCTATGGTTCAAACCCTAACCCTGGCCTCACTAACTAACTAACTGCGTGACTTTGGGCCAGTTACCTAACATCTGTCTGAGCTTCAGTTTATTTGTAACATGTAGCTAGTGATTACTGTCTCCGGGTAAAGTAATGCCGGCAAAGTGCTCTGCGCACACAGCAACCACTCGACAGAGGGTAGGTGTTACTCTCTTGAAATCTGGCAGGGTGGCAGAGCCGAAAGGGTGCAGACTGAAAATCCGAAGGGAGGATGGGGAGCAGAGTGACGGAAAACAGAAGGCCGAGCAGCCTGACAGGGCGGGAAGAGGAGGCAAGGGCGGGAAGCGGCTGCGGCCGGCAAGCGTGGGTAACGGCTTCGGAGGCCGCAGCCCGCGTCCCCGTCCTCCTTTTTCTCATCACCCCATCGCCCCGTCCCCGGCCCCTCACCTCTCTTGATCACATGCATCGCGGCCAGTGGCTGGGGTGCGGAGAGATTCGAGTCGGGACTGCAGCTCTGAGGCGCCTGCGGGTCGCGAGGCTGGCAGAGTGCGAAGGGTCGGGATCCACAGGCTGCTGGACAGGAGCTCAGGGCCTGCAGGGACTGGAGTTAGGGTCAGACAGTACTTTCCTCACCCTAACAGAGGCAGGACAATCCAAACCACCTTCCCGCTCCCGCCACCCGTGACGCACAGAGCGGCGCGACGGGGCTCAAATGACGTTATTCGACGTTGCCAACGCCCGGGGTCAGGTGGGCGGAACTAGCCCGAAAATCAGCCTAGCCCAGTCGCCGCCACGTTGAGTTCGGGCAGAGCCCGGTAGACAGCGCCTCTCCCGCCGCCACATTGAGTGCAGGCATGCCCAATAGGAACGCTGTTCTCCCGCCGCCATGTTGTGTGTGGGCAAAGTCGAATCAGCTGTGCCCCGGAGCCCCCTGACGTAACACGCAGAGCCCGCCAGGCCTGGCCCCAACCCCCTCGTCAGGGCGAAACCGCGAAGTTTAGGGGGTTTAAGTATTTGGAGAATAACTACCAAAACTCAAGCATCCAAAACACTTTTTCTTATTTTAGTGACAATCACGTTAAGATAACCCGACTGCAACCTCTAGCCTAGGGGTCCACAGCCGGAAGCAACTGGGAACCCCAGGGCTATTAAGGCAGGGCAGAAGCCTTGCTAAGCCAAAGTCGCTTGGATTTTATCCTGATGGGAAAGGGAGCCCTGGGAGAGTTTTAAGCATTTCGAGACCATGACTCATTTGCTTTTAGAGCTCTCCAGTGAAGACAGCAAATATGGTGCTTGTCACCTTTTGGAGGTAGAATGGACAGGACTTGGAGACTGTCTGAAAGCGGGGAGTTAAGACCAATGAAAACCCTAATTATATAAGGCAGATGTACAAGTTTCTGATTTGGGTTATACAAGCTGATCTTTATGAAATCTCATCTGTGGTCTCCCCTCCCTAAAACCTTTCAATGGTTCCTCACTTCCCTTCAGATATGACCCAAGATCCATGTGAAGTAATTCTACTAAAAGTCATAGGAGGTCAGAGGTAAAGCTGTACCATAGTAGGGCTCAAGATGACCCAGAGATAGGGTTGCCAAATGTAACAAATAAGAAGTATATCCCAAATGCTGCATGGGACATAACTATACTTTTTAAAAAATTCATTATTTATCTGGAATTCAAATTTAACTGGGCATCCTATATTATATCAGGTAACGCTACTAAGAGAGCTTTCAGGTATGTGCATTCAAGTTTCATTTTTTCTTGGCAGAGAGGGAAGAGTGTCTTCATCCCCTATCTGCTATGCCATAGAGAGCTCAGAGAACACAATGAGAGACAAAGCCAGCAGAGGTTAAAATCTCCTACATGCTTTATTGGACTTCAAGAGTCTTATGAAATGACACAGAAAAACCCATGTGAGGGGGTTCAGGGGGTACGAGGCAGTCTGCAGCCTAGCACCCTCCCAAGACCAGCCCCAGTTGCCCTCACCTCAGGCCCAATATAGGATCCCAGGGTAGAGGCATGGCAGGGAATAGGGCAAAGGGAAAATACCTTTACAGCCATAGCAAAACAGGTAAGGGAGGGAGTTGTCTAGAGGCTGGAAAGGGTGGGGGGAAGTGTTAACACAGCCACCTTCATCTACACCATCTTCCTTAGCCACCCCTTCCCCAAACTGGCTGTGTCCTTTTTGAGCCTCTGGCCCAGGTTATGCAGCAACATGACAATGGGGTCTGACAAGGGGAGTATGTGGTGCAGGCACTTGGGAATTTGAGGAATTTCTTTTTTCACTTTTAAACTGTCTTTTGGTTCAAATGCCACAACATCCTTGCCCAACATCTCCAGGGCCTCCATTGGAGCCCTGTATCATGGCTGTGGCTCCCATGGCCAGGGGAGCCAACTGTCCTGAGCCTAGGAGTACTGATGGTTGGGGAGCATTGGGTCAGCACCTCTTAGAGACAATCCCTCCAGCAGTGTGGGGGAGCAGGGGAAAGAGTGGCAGGTGGGGATGGGGGAAGAGAGGAAAAATGACTGCCTTGTAGCCCATAGGTCTGTCCACCCACTCATCCTCCAGCTAAGAGAGGTTTCTCCCAATCCATCCCCTAGCCTGGCCTCTTTTTAAAACTCTCTGGGAATTAGTTTCACAACCCAATTTCCCAAGTACCCCTGGGGGCCTGAGTGAGCTCCAGGCTGAGGTTCTCTCTGGCCCACCGCACTCCCAAACAAAAGACCCCAAAGATTATCCCTTATGCCCCAGTCTCGGCAAACAGAACCACTGTGGGTGGGGTGGAATGGATCTGAGGCACAGGTGTCAAAAGTTACTCCTCCTATCTTCCCTGCAGCTGCTAGGAGAAGTTGGGGAATGGGGGGTTGGGGGGGAGAGAGGGAGGAGCCTAAAAGCAGGAGACAGAGAGAAACAATAAACCAAACCTCAAAATTGGGATAGCAGAGTCAGAAGCTGGACCTCAGAGGTGGAGCTGGGAGATGAGGGAGCAAAGAGAGCTACAACTAAGACATGCACTGAACTGGAGAGGGAGTGACAGCAGCAGCCCACGGTTGGAAGGAAGACAAAGCAGGCAGGCCACAGTGATCAGTTAATAAATAATGTTGAAAGACCCAAGAACATGGAGGGATGGGTATGTACAGTGCCCAGGCCCCGGGTCAGACCCTCCCATGCCCCATGCTAGGGGCTAGGTATCTTGGAGGTGAGGCGGGTAGGGGAGGCAGAAGACTTGGGGAAGGACAAGCTGTCCCGCCACTGCCACCCCCATCCTGCCTACTTCTTAAGAGGCTTCTTAAAGATTTTGAGGGGAAACTTCTTCCGGCCTGGGCTGGAGTCTGTCTCCTCGCTGATGGAGCCATTATCCTCCTCGGCAGCAGCCTTCTTGCCAGCCAGGTGGGGAATGCGAGTATTTCGGCTAGCCTGCAGGGCGCGGCTGTCCCCAGGTGGGGATGGTGTATCTGGGTCTGGGGAACTGAGGCTGTAAGAATGGGAAGAATCCAAAGGTGGAGAGCCGGTAGCTGGGGCTGAAGGGCTTAGCTCAATCAGGCTGTGGGCTTTGTCTAGCCCATGGTTCAGTGCCAGGAGTGCCTTCTTGGCCAGGGCAGGGCTGTCAGGCAGTTTCTCCACCAGGGACCCTGGGTGGACCCCCTCAATCAGCCGGTGGCTGCCATTGGAAGGCATGGCATTGAGAGCCTCATCTGCAGCACGGATCATCTGAGGAGGCTTGGGGGCCACACGCTGGCGGTCACTCATGTGGAGGGAGGACTCCGAATCGGAATGGGTCAAATCCCTGAAAGACACAGGGCAGAAAGGAAGAAAGGGACAAATACAGAATAGAAGAGAGGGGGAAAATGGAAGGTAGGAATAATATGAGAAGATAAGGACAGGGTAGGAAAATGTGATGGAGAAAGGAGCAGGAAAAAGAAAATCGGATGAACAGGCAGGAAGGAAAGAGAGAGTTGCCAGGAAGAAGGAAGTCGAGTGGGCAAGCGGTATAGGATAAGAGAGAAAAGAGGAATAGGGAATGGGGATAGATTGGAGAAGCAACAGAGCGAGAGCAGAAGTAGGGAGGAAGTAGAAATAAGGACCAAGGAGAGAAAGAAAGGGAAAAGTGACGGAGAAAGAAAAGACAGAAAAGAAACAATAACAAATGTCATTATACCATCATCTACCTGGCAAAGGGCTTTCCAATGCCTGTGCCCCACCCCTACTGGATGCCCAGGCCCTAAACTGGTGCAATCATAGGCTTGAATCCCACAGGTATCACCTCCATAAAATCTCCTTCTCAGAGCTGGCTCAAATTCTTAGGACTTAACCCTAAGCTAACACAGAACCTACAGATTGCTCTGAGCTACCATTTCCCATACCTTCCTCCCCACCCCTGCTCCTGTCACCAGAGACATCCAGTTCTGGGTCAGGTCACAAGGAACAGGGCACATGCAATCAGTGGGCCTGACCCAGACTGGGGGTGTGTGGGGGGAAGAAGGTTAGGACAGCCTTGCAAACAATCCCTCACACCCCCAAAAGACCGTCTCACAGGATTTAAAAGGGGTCACAGAGGAAAGTTTTCCAAGAGTTCAAACAGCAGTCTGTGGTATCAGCTGGAAAGGTGGGGTCTCTTTCAGAACTCTTTTGTAGGGAGAATACAGGGAGGTGTAGAAAGATAAGACATTGGCCTTTAAGGGACAGTAGTTCAGTAGAGTTCTGGACTACAAATCATAAAGTCTGATTCTATTTCCTTCTCTGCTTGAGGCTTGCTGTGTGACCTTGGACAAGACATCTAACCTTGCTGGCTCTCAATTTTGGCCAAATGAAGATAATAACAATTCAATTATCTTGCAAGACTGTTTGAAGAATCAAGTATGTTGGCAAAGCACTTGGAAATGTAAAAAATATTGTGCGAATGAAGATGATGAGCCTAGTCAAGCTGGAAGGCCCACCCTGGGGCCAGTCACAAGGGGCTTCTTTGCAAGGCTGAGTTATGGGGACATGCCACACGGCACACTGGATATACACACACAGAGGCTAGTCCAGGAACTCAAGACCTTTCAAGGGGCTGGCTGTTCCTAATAAGGCCATGAACCAATTCCAAATGCCACCCCTCCTGCCTCTTCAGACAGAAGGGTGGATATGGGAATCCCCTGACCAATCCCTGAACCCTCCTTCTGCTCTTCCAGAGGCCTAAGCACCCATGGCAGAGGCAGAGGAGAGGGCTAAGGGAAATGGTAACATCTGAGTCAGGAAGCCAAAGTGAAGGAGTCTTGAATGGGAGAGGAGAGCACCACAGGACCTGGAAAGAAGGAGGCTGAGGGTCAGAAGTTAGAGAGGGCACCAGGCCCCTGAAATGGGTAAAAGCAGGGGGTTAGCTCACAGATATTGCAGGTTTCATTCTCAGTAGGAAATAACTAACAAAGCAGCCACCCCATAGTCCAGTACCATCCTGGAGACAGGGGACAGCAGAGAGAACTATTCCAGCTCCAGCCTCCATTCTACCGTTTCAGCCACTTATTCTAGTATTTACCAATATTCAGTCTCATTCTTGGTTTCACACATCTGACACTGTCACTTCTACCAAAATGTGTCCTTATTTCTCTGAGCCCCAAGATGATCCTTCTCCATAGCCTGCCTCCTCTACACACATATGAAGCACTGAGTGAGGTGCCAGGGAAGTTCTAGGGAACAACCATACTGGAAAAGGGGGCTCTGTAAGCTAAGAAAGTGAGGATTCTAGGAGCCTATTGTCTTAATGCTAAAGAAGAGGGGTTGAGACATTGGGACACACCCAGATTCACTCCCTGACCTGCAGCCCCATTTGATCTTCAATCCCATCCTACTGTGCCGTTCTCATTAACTAGAAGCTGAGCCTTCCAAGGCAAGAGAAGGATCTGGGTAGACATAGGAGGGAAAAGCCCACTGGGGCAGGCTCACCTTCCCTCCTTGAATCTTTGAGACCATTCAGGTCAAGGGTGTCCCTCCCCAAAGGCTGGGCTGCCTTGGACTCCCATCCCCAAGCTACTAACCTTACCAGAGAGCCTGTTTGCCTTTAGAGATGATCCTCTGGTGCATGGTACAAAAGAAAATTAAGTAGTGAACAGGCCAGGTGGATGCAGGTACCTCCCCACCCTTCCTCCCCATTACCCTCAGCTTAGGCCTTGGAGCATGAGATTCACAGCATCCCCTAATGCCCCCAACCCAATTCAGTCCTCTCCATCTGTAGTGGGAGGGGCAATCTCCGTGCCTAGGCTTTCGGATGAAAATGAGAATGACAGTGAAGATGAGCAGCTCTGCTGAGTGATGATCCTAGTAAAGGCAGTCTCCTTGTAGAAGAGAAAGGACAGCCCTCAAGTATAACTATCCAGAGACTCAAGGGGCAAAGTCAGAGGGACTGGTATCCAGGGTGAGGTAGTACCAAAAGGAGGTAACAGGGAAAGCAGGCTGCAGTTCAGAGGCCAAGACGGGGCCATGGTCACAACTTCAGAGAAGAGAGATCCTCCCAGGGGACAGGGACTTTCTGAGAGTCCCCTAAGCTTGTTCCAGGCAAGGTCAAGGCTACTAACTCTGACCCTAGTCTAGCATTTTGAAGTATTAGTGAGGAAAGTCCTGGCAGCTGCCAGACCAAGCTGTAGGGGAAAGCCTTTCACCAATTCTTTTGCTATTCACTTATCGGGACCCTGTGGGAGGATAAAAATGCCCAAACAGATTGTCCTGGAATGGAAAGCCAAGTTTTAATCAGTGCTCTGCTCCTAATTAGCTGTGGGACCTGGGGAAAATCACTTAACCTTTTAGAACCTTAAATTCCTTCTCTGAAAATGAGTGTTTTAATGCCTGCACTACCTATAAACGTTCCTTGTCCAAAATCCCCAAACCTTTTTCCTCTCTTCTGTTCCCTAACTCCATGAAGGCCATCACATCCATTTAATCACCCAAGCTAGATACGTGGGTGTCATTTGAGGTTCCTTCCTCTCCATCATCCCCCACAGCTAGTCACCAAATTAATTCTCTCTTTTCCATCCCAAGACCTCATTATCTCCCCTGGTGGTCTACCGCAATGGCTTCCAAATTCCTGAGTCTCCCCTTCCAATGCTTCTTTTATAGTCACTGAAATGTTATTTCTAAAATGCAAATCTGAGCAATTTACTTTCTTTTAGAAAGCCTTTCATGAAACTCCATCTGCCAAACCCTCAGCCTTTCAGGATCCTTCATCATTCTAACCTCAACTGCTCCTCAGCACATACCCGATGTTCAGGCCACAAATATATGGCATTTTCTTCACCCTCCATGCCTCTGCAAATAACGTTTCCTCTGCCTAGAACACTCTTCCTCCTTTCCCTACACACAGAGCATTAGCACAAACGCCATCTCTTTTGTGAAGCATTCCACCCCAGGCACATGCTATTAGTCACTCTCTGCTCAACACCCCCACAGCACTTGTCAAATTGTTCCATAATTATATATGTACCTCTCCCAGACCAGACTGTGGTTCTCGATGGCTGGGATTGTATCTTCTCATCTGTGAAACCCCCTGCCCAGCATGGAGTCGGGCATAGAGTATGTATCAATAAATGTTTGTAAAAGAGTAAAGGAAGTGAGGGCTCCACCGAGATAACTGATGTGAAAGTGCACAGTTTAGGCAAAAGTGCTATAGGACCGTGAGGGAGAGGGGTTGTTACTCATTTTTAGAGCAGAAAACTCTGAAGAGAGAAGGGGAGAAAAGTGCAGGGAGTTAGGCTGAC
>PVKH010014959.1:0-16290 GCA_004027955.1 Chaetophractus vellerosus | reverse complement strand
GATGGAGCGCAGCCAGCCACCCGCGAACTGAAAGCCGGCCGTAAATGGATGCAGAGACCGCCCACAAGCGGGGAAAGCCGCGCCTGCGCAGTGACCACTCTTGGCGCATCGCCGCAGTGGGGGGAAGGGGAGATATGTAATAAAATAAATAAATCTTTAAAAAAAAAAAAAGAATCAACAGAGAATGCTGGAAGAAAAAAATGGTGATGACTGTCATGATCCCAACAATCTCAAATCAATAAGACCAATCCTATCCTATAACTATCCCTAGTTTTCAGTAGAGGAGATATGGTACAGAGGATCAGTAAGTTTCCCAGGACACACAGCTATTAAGTAATTGACATGAAAATCCAACTCAGATCTAGTCTGCATTCAGGAGAGAATAGAAAATTGAGAAATACAGGGCAAGTATGTTTAAGATGTGCTAATCATTTTATTTTACATTAGAAAGAAGGGTGAAAGTGAAAGAGAGCCTAGGTTTACAATGGGCATTGGTTACATGCTAGCACTGCCTTTTGCTGGTATACGGAGCTCCATTAGATATGAAGGTTATAAAGAATGTGGGCTTTAGAGTCTGGCTATCATGGGTTCAAAATCTGAGCTGCCACTTACTGCAGAGGTCTTCTGGAAAGTGTTTTAAAATTTACTGGACCTGTTTCTTGATAGTAAATAGTAAATAGCTCAAAATGTCAAGTAATGCATTGTAAAGAGAAGCATCTTACCTGGAACTTCCTGAGTTGACAACAATAAACAAGTAACTGCTTTACAAACAATAAAAATTAGAATCTTAGAATTTGTGGAATTGTTTTAAAATCTAATTTAATAGGGCACAGTATTTTATTTGACATTTTGTCAGGCTACATATCTGGTTAAAATTTATTAGTGCTTTATGGTTGATGAGTATTTACACTAAGCATCTAATGTGTGTTAGAGAAAGACCTCATGACCCCATTCCCAGAAAGATTCACTGTAAGCAGGAGATTTGCCACAAAAAGACATGCTCAAATGCAGATTGAAATCCTCTCATTTTGATCCACTTTTCACCCTTGTCCCAATGCTTGAGCCTCAGTACAGCTGGTCACAATGGCTCTGACCCAACCCTGTTAATACCCCTGTTTTGCTTTCTACTCCTTAAAAATAAACTTAAAAATAGAAAATCATGACATTATCATTTTATAAAAGTTAGAAATGATTGATTAAAAAAAAGGGAAAAAATGAACATACTTTATTATTTTGTCCCTCCAGGAACAACCAGGGTTTAATAATGTGGCACATATCATTGTAACTCTATGCTATCCAGGTGGGCTCTTTTATTGAAAGCTGTTTTGTAGCAAGCCATTTTTGTTGTAGAATGCATTATGATCACTTTTCAGGCCAGGAAGTGGTCTTCCTCAGACTTGGAGTCCATCCTCTGCACATCGGCAGTTTATGTAGCAAACCTGTCGTTAGTTCCAAGGTAGCAAGAATGTGCAGTATAGGGGTGCAGAGAGGGTGCCGGAGGGTGTAGGAGCTCAGAGGAACTTGGGCTGCCCAGTGCCCTAGGAAGGCCTTTCACCTCGGGGTCCGGAAGCTATGGTAGGAACTGCCCAGCCCCTTCCTGTGGGAACGCAATTCAGAGGGGCTTTGCAAACTGCATCCCATGCACAGGAAACAATGCAGACCCAGGTCGAGAGGTGGAGTCAGCCCTCATGGGTGGGATTGGATGGGTGCCACCCACATTTATGGCACCCATGTCCCCGTGCAGCCCTGGCTGTGGGCTGTGGCACAGCTTTGGCATGAGGTCCTTCACGACTGCATGGGAGGAGGCATCTGGAGCACATGCTTGGCCTGAGTGGATGGAAATGGTGGTGGGGAGTGGCCTAGCCCAGGACCCCTGGGTGGGTCCAGGTGGGAGCAGCTGGGGAAATGGCCAGATGCTTGGAACATGAGGGAAGCCCTGCAGCACTGAGAAGTGGGACCCCCACTGCAGGATGCAGCGGGGCATTCATGGGCCTAACCATGCACAGTGGTGGACCTCCTCCGACAGATATTAGAGTGCTGGGTACGTGGGGGTCACCTGCAGGGCAGATGCAAAGTAGGATTCCTCTGCTCCATTCCTTCCCTAAATACCCAGGCCTGGAAAGGCTGGGGGTCCAATTCAAAATCCGGGTCCATAAATGAATCCCTTTTGATCTTAATTTCCAGTGTCTGGGTCAGACTGCTCACTTGCATTGGTGTCTTTCTTCCAGCCAACCCTCCCCTTTCCCTGCCTCTTCCAAGAGTCTGGTAAGGGAAGGGACTGTGCTGAAGGAAAAGGGAGTGGTGAGAGGAGACTCCCCAAGTGGAAGTCCCAGAAACACTGCTCTTTCAAGAAGGGGTATGGGGTCTTCTACCCCTTCTCTGAAGCTCAGAGTCTCCTGCAGTGGGTGAGGTGGGCAGAACAGCATAGTCCCCCCAGGGCTGCTGGTGAAGGTCTCTAGTCAGGGTCTGGGGAGATGTAGGCCACTAATTCTGGAAGACAGTGTCCAGAGACTAAAGCAGTCATCCTGGTGGGGCACTGTGCAGAGGGAAGGAGGAGCAGCAGCTGGGGCTGGCAAGAACCAGTCTGGGAATTCGAAGGGCACCTGCCAAAGGTCAGCCAAGATGGACAGAATGAGAAAGAGAGCAGACCACTGGACTGGTGGGACAGATAGGCCCAGCCTTATGGACTTATAGGTTGTTGCTGCCCTTTGAAATGCAGTTTAGCCATATCAGTGAATAATCTTGATGTCCCTATCCCAGTCCACTTTAACTTCACTCCTAGAAGTCCATCTTATAGAAAAGAGTTCAGGGTGAGCAAAGGCATTCTGTTTGGAAAGGCAGGCACTAGGATGCATCTAATTGTCCATAGGGGGACCTGCTTCAGCAAACTCTAGTCCTTCTTTAATGGAACATGTGTCAGGACTGTGTATTTGGCAAGGCTATGGGTGTGATATCAGGCAGGCTCAGGGTGGCAGATACAGTCAGTCCCTGTCTCTGTTTCTGATGTGAAAACAGGTGCTTGTGCACATTGTGAGATTAGCAAAAGCTGAGGAAAAAATGCAGAAAGCCCTCGAGTCCCACCAGCCAGTGCTTAGCTCTGGGGAGCCAAGAAGAGTGTCTGCATGAAGAGAACCCTTGACTCCCAGGTGGTAGCATGTTTTCTGGGTGTAGATGGAGTTGTTCCCTAGGCATGGAGGCCAGCCTGCTGGGGTCAACTGCCAAGCAAACTTTGGAATTTTCCTGGACTCTCTGAGCTGGATGCCAACACCTGCCAAGTGGGAAACTCTATGGGCTGCTTCCCATGCTCCATGAAGGGAATTGAGCCAAAGCACATGCTCAGGAATTCACCTGGCCAGGGTATGCAAGTGGCAGTGCTAAATAGGGGCTTTCCTTTCTTTGTGACTTTTGGGCATTGGTTAGACCAGGGTCACATTTACATCTTTGTGTTTTTCAGTATTTTTTGAGTTAAAGCTTGTTTCTTCTTCTAAAACCAAAATGCTCAAAAGCAGCAGTGACACTAGTTCTGGTGCTTCAGTCAGTTCTTTGCTGCAATGGAAACATCTGTGAGCCCTGGCCAGGTGCTTCCTGACTGCCCTGGGAGGCATGGGACATCCCTGTGGCAGGTGGTAGGGAATTCCTGATGAGACAGGCAGTGTACCCCATTGAGCTGAGAGCATAGAATGGAGTCAAACCCAGAACTCAAGTGCCAATTGTAGGACCAGAGTGGAGGACACTATGTGCCAGGGTACAGAATGTCCAGGTGAGGCCATGTGGACAGGGTATCCACGACAGGCCTCTCAGGTGCTTGGGCCAGCATGGCTGGGGGCAGAGGAGAGGAGAGGTTCAGGGATGGAGATGAGCTATGGGGGTAGCTCCAGGCACTCACCTAACAGTTGGCCAGAGTTGCTCTTGGACTGTGTTCTTTGGGGGATTGGCAGGACATTCTCAAGGACTTCTGACCCCTCTTCCCTGGCTTTTCTCCAGTGGGCTTCTATCACTCCAAGGTGTCTCATGGAGGTGGTCTGAGGATGGGGAGGGCATGAGTGGTGCCATGTGAACTGCATGGTAACCAACATGTCCTTTCATCACTACTCTCTCTGTTGGCAGAGTGTACCCCCCAATCTGAGAGGTGATGCAGAGCTTCCTAGTGCTGCCTCAGGAAAGTAGGGATGCCTGCCCACTGGACATGGAACTGGTGGCCCTTGCAGGAAGGCTGTGTTGGAAACTGCAGGTCAACCTTGACCCAGTAGAGCCCTTGGTGGAGGCCATGCTGGAGAGCCAGCTCCACTTGCCCCTCCTGGACAGCTCCACCTGCCCCTCCTGGAATTCCTGACAGCAGGTGATGAGCCAGCCTCAGCGACGGCACATGGTGGGCCCTGGAGAAACATGGGATAAGGGGACACTTGTGATATGTTCTGACTGTTCCTGCCCCATCAGGTTCTCCTGCCCCATGTCCCCAGCTCTCTGATCTCAGCCCCTGGGTCATGGAGGGGCCCTATGGGGTAAGCATAATCACATGCGCAGGATGTGCATCTGGTATGCACAGGAATGCTGGCCCACCAGAAGCAGCACCAGGCTGCCCACCAGTTCTTGGATATGGGCCTGGGGCAGGGGGCAGGAGGGCAAGAGAGAGCTGCAACCACCCTGTGCACAGGTGGGAGTGCCCAGCACATGTCCAGGTAACATAACTGGGGGCCCAAAGCCCCCGACCTCATATGACAGCAAACCTGACCCATGTTGGCAAGAAGCTATTGAGGCCTTTATCTTCTTACTTAATATGGTGATTTGTGTGGTTGATTATGTAATGCTGGGTCAAGAACAGGGATGATTCTGGCCTGTGCAGCCCAGTCAGGGCAGATGGGGAGGTTCTGTGAAATGTCCCTGATGGCTTCCAGTAGGTGAGGACTCGATGAAGGTATGACTGCAGAGGCCCAGGCCAGGAACCAACAGCCATGAAGAGTCACTGCCCAGTGGGTCAGGTCTTTTCTAGTGCCCTGGAAAGAATGCTGAACAACTCTCAGCATCTCCAAAAGAAAATCTGGTCTCCTCACAACAACTGTCCCAAGAATACATGGTCAGTGAGTGCTTGTGGTGTTCAAGGCCAGTCAGGCCACTGGGTAAGCACACCAGGGTGACTGATGGAGTTAAGTAAATGGCCAGCATGCTTGGGACAACGCTGTGCATCCTCAGTTACCTGGAAAGTCCAGTTAACAGAAGCAGGTCATGTTAGGTCAAGGTGATCCATGTATCCTGGCCAGCACAGAAGGGTCCCTTGTCCCTTCCAGCCCAGCAAGCAGAGCCTGAAGCCAGTCTTGCTGGAGAAGGGAAGGTCCTTCTGAGCAGACATGGGTCAAGCATCAGCAGGCTGTGCTCCTCCTCTCCCAGGCTATGTGGCCCAAACCTGTCCTATGCCTTTTCCTTGCCTTGTGCTCCCCCTGCCAGGACAAGGCTCAGAGCTGTGCTCACTTTGTGCCAGGGTTGAGGTGTTCCAAGGACAGTTGCCCTCTCAGGGGGTGAAGTGGGTGTGTCCCTTGGCCCTGTGAGGTAACACAGCCCCCACAGGGCCACACGGTCAGTGGGTGGCCATTTTCTATTTTCACCACTTGACCACTCAGGGGCTTCTGTAGACAGCAGAAGTAGGATTCACCCCAGAGCCCCTGCCTCTGTTCTAGGCATGGTTCCTTCCTGGAGGACAGGACCCTGGGTTCCAGTTCTCATGCTGAGCAAGGCTCAGCATGCTCTCCTCAGGAGGGTTCCTGGGCAGTGCTGGGAGGTAGGCAGGAGCTGGTGCAGCTCTGGAATGACATCCACTATGAGCTGAACAGGAAGAGGCAGGGCATGGCCACACTGACCCCCATGCAGAGGTTCAGCCACAAGGAAGAAGTGTGTATGGGGTGTGGGTTTGTGCTTACCCCACAGGACTTCTCTAGGAAGATGTAGACTATGGGCATGGTTTCAGCTTACCACAGGGTTCCCCCAGGATAAGGTAGGCTCTGGGCATGTTTTTCTCTTTACCCCATGGAACTCCCCCAGGAAGAGCTGTGAGCTGGGCATGTGATTGTGCTTACCCCATAGGGCCCATCCATGACCCAGGGGCTGAGATCACAGAGCTGGGGACATGGGGCAGCAGAACCTGATGGGGCAGGAACAGTCAGAACATATCACAAGTGTCCCCTTATCCCATGTTTCTCCAGGGCCCACCATGTGCCGTCGCTGAGGCTGGCTCACCACCTGCTGTCAGTCAAGACTGTGGATGCAAAGGTAAGCCCCTCAGAACAAGGCACCACTGCAGGTCCTGTCCACTCCATACCCCCCACATCCAGGGTCCCACCCCACTCAGATCCTGCCTGTGAGCAGAATTTGCCTGCCTCTGTGCCATGTGGGCTGGACTCATCTAATTGCCCATTGACTGTTCAGTGGGTATTGCCTGGGTCTCAGGGCCACTGGGGTTACTAAGAGGGGTGGATCCACCTCAGGGATTCCTGCTGCTGTGGTCACCAGAAGAGGTGGCCCCACCCTTGGGGACTCCCAAGCTAGGGTGATGAGGGGAATTCCCAGGGGACCAGTGACTGAATAATTGACAGCTGATCCTTTGGCCACACAGCCCACTAGGTTGTACCTCTTCCACAGGTCAGAGCTGCATGCCAAGCTCATGTATGGGGGTTGGGCAGGCTCCTGGGGACCCCATGAAGGAGCTGGGCTCAGGAGTGTGCCACAGGGCTTTAGGAGCCCTGTTGTGGCCCTAGACCTGTGACCCTCACCTGGGGTCTTTAGGTGACCAGCATCTCTGCATGTACACCTCTGAGCCTATGGAAGGCAGCTGGTCACACCTTCTCCCCAGACTGATGACAGAGAAGTGAGGGGTAGAGGAGGGAGCAGACTTAGGGGTCCCTTTTCTCAAAATCTTCACCCTCACTGTCTTTGTCCATGCACCACCAACCTCCCTGCTCTGCCCAGAGGGTCCAAAGAGCTGGAACTTCCCCAGAGAGGTTCACCAGAAGCTGCAGGATTTCACCTTGGGTGTGGGCACCAGCCCCAACAAGGCCCAAAGGGTGAGATCAGAGGGTGGAGATGCTTCCCCCAGGCTCTGCTCCTCCTGGGCTGCTTCTCCCCAGGATGCACTCCTAGAAAGCTCCCACCAAGACTGCTCCCACTCTTTGATGCTCCTTTTCCCCAAGGGTATTCCCCTTAGCATGATCCCCTGATTGTGCCCCACAGTGCTGCTGCCCAGAATAGAATCCTGCCCCTGAGATGTGTCTCCCCCAGGATGTCCCCTATGTCTGCTTTTCCCCCAGAATGCTCATCCTCCAGGTTACTTCCCCCCAGTAAGTTGTCCCTTACCTGGGGAGCTCCCTTCCAAGAGTTTGAACCTCAGGATATTCCCCCAAGCTGCTTCTCCCCCAAGATGCTTCCCTTAGCATGCTCCCCCACAGGCTGCTCACTCACCAGGCTGTTTCTGCAGGAGCCTCCCCTGTAGGGGCTGCCCTGGTTCTCCTGAGAGTTCCACAACTACTGAGCTGGTGGTCCCAGGACAGGGGCTTATTGTCTGATGGGCATTGCAGCCCCAGGTAGACAATCTGCACACACAGAGGCTTTGTTTTGCCAAATGGAGCCAAAACATTGCCAATCATGTGCTTCAACCCATGCACCTTTATCATCTCCTGCATCAAGACCCTGAGCACTTAAAAAGTGGGGGATGGATACCAAGCAAGGCATCACCCAGGGAGAGAAGCCCACAAAGGGAGCTGTTGAGTCCAGCAGGTAGGGGTCCTGCTCATCAGGGGCCAGTGTGTGGCTGCTGTGTGGGGGCCAGGTGTGAGCATGGGGTGGGCAGTAGGGCAGGCAGCCCACACTGGAGGAGGAGGAGAACCACTGCTGGGACAACTAGGCCTCAGCACCTGCTTGCTCGACCCCATCCCAGTTCTTCTCTGAGCTCTGGTCCCTGTAAAGGAGAGAAAAAACTCACCAGGTTAGGTGTGGAGCCTCTGGGGGCTTGGCCTCACTGGGGGAGACCCCACTGGGGACTGTTTCTGCTGTCAAAGGAGAGTGGCTTTGCTGGCCCCAGGACACTGGGGTTTTTAAATGGCATCTGCAGCTCTGTAGAGAAACCACCTGCCTGAAGTCTGGCCATATTCAGGGACTGTTGCTGGATCTGTGAAGCTGGAGTTTCTCTCAGCTGGCCTGCAAGATCCCAGCACATGCAGCGGGTTGTTGCCATGCAAAGAGTGAGGGCTGGGGACTCACTGTTGGAGGCCCACAGCCTCCCTGACATTCCATTGTGCTGGCTGCAGGGATGGGCCTTGTCCCCAGGGGCCCTCAGGAATCCTCTGGGTGCCACCTGGGAGATGGGCACCTGGGCAGGAGGGGATTCCCCATGGGTGTCAGCTCCATGCATCAGGGGCTACCCTCTTGTTCACTGCTGGCCCTGCCTGTGCCTTGTCTAGTAGAACACTTGATAGCAAATGCATGAATGAGGAGGCAGTGGCCCTCAGCCCCTCCCAAACCCTTTACTGTCCTTCTAGAGATGAGGGTGGCTTGATTTGACTTGGTGTCTTGCTGCCCTGGGCAGGAGCACCTGGCATCAGAGACAAGCTTGATGGCCAAGCAAGTCTGCAACTGGATTGATAAATTCCAGTGATGTTAAAGGTCCCTCATTCTGAGCTCGGAGCAAACCCTGCCAGGGCCATAAGGTGAACCCCACATTGACATCCAGTGGGGGCACAGGCCTGAGAGGTCAGGTGAGTAGCCTGAGGGCCAAAGTCTCTCATGGTTTGAGGGTGGGCTGCTGGCTTCTGACACACTTCACATTCACCCTCGGTCTGGTTAGGCAAGGGAGTGTGCCATTTTCAAGTTCAAGGGTTTTCCCAGTGGCAAGAGTTCATCATCAAGTGTTGTTGGGTCAATTTGTTATCAGGGAATGAGAGTGCTGCAGTCAAGGCATTTGTGAGTTTGGTTTCAGAGGCTCCTCAGTGGCTAAATAGTGGCCAGGTATCGCTGGGGCAGCCACTCTGTGTTTAGAGGTTAATATGCAGCCAGAGCCAGGAGTTGGGTAGGAGAAAGGGCCATTGTGTGGCCAGAGGAAGGTGGCTGGTGAACCAAGTATTATGGTTTGCAGGTGTCTGGAATTCATAATTTGGATTGTTGATTAAGACTGAAGAGAGACTGAGTGGTAAAGAATAGTGGATTGAAGCAGTGGCAATGCCCTCTCCCAACCAGCATTTGCCTTTACCTGCTAGGAAGCCCCCACTATGCCAGGGGAAGGAGGCAGGACATTAGAGCTCCTAGACGCCCCTCCTTCTGACTCTGCCATGCTTTCAGCAGGAAGTCAGGGAAGTGACAATCTGCAGTCCTGGGATACCACTGAAGGACTTTGGCAACCACTGGCCCTGGCCCCAGAACTTCCTAGAGACGAGACTCTCTCAAAAGCTGCTGGCTCCCAGGTACTCTCATCTCCATGACCAGCAGGACCACCTGTTCAGCCCCTGCTCTGCTCTGAGGGCAGGAGACCAGGGCTGGGACAGGGTGGTCCATGGCAGTTGAGAATAGAGTCAGCTGTACTCCAGGATGGAAGGAGACCCCATGACAACAGGTGGGGGCAGGATCCATCTGACAATCGGAGAGGCAGACTCAGAAAAAAAGTGTACTATGCAGCTGTCATTCTAGTTTATTTCTAGGATTTTGTTTTCAAATGACACTGAGTTAGTGACAAGCAATGGTTTCCCAGTTCCTCCTCTGCCCCAGGCACTCTTTCTTAGAACCACACCTGCATCCCCTGCTCCTCTTTTGATGAGCAAGAAGATGATGGAACAGGCAGGTTTGGAACACCAGCCTGGGTGGAGGACACTGTCTCAGTCTCCCCATGACACTGTTGTGCATTTGTTCCTCCTTTTCCTTTAAATGTTCTGAC
Organism: Chaetophractus vellerosus; assembly: GCA_004027955.1. NCBI lineage: Eukaryota > Metazoa > Chordata > Mammalia > Cingulata > Chlamyphoridae > Chaetophractus > Chaetophractus vellerosus. The sequence goes on along the minus strand of PVKH010014959.1, from coordinate 6,383 downwards.
ATCAGATTCTTTCATAGCTTCCTGGCTGGTACACTTCCAGGCCCAGATCCACCATACTGTGTGACCTTGAGCAGGTTCACCTAACCTCTCTGTGCCTGTTTTCCCATATGTGAAATGGGGCTACTGATAGGACCTGCTGTGTGAAGTTGTTTAGAGATTATCTGGAGTTAACCAAAGGCTTGGAATTCAGTTTGAGACATAGTGAAGGTATGATGAATATTAATTCATAAATTCTAGTTACTTGCTGCCTGGTGTTCCTTTAATGCACCATCCTTTGTTGACTCCACTTTTAGGCTCTTGCTAATCCTTTTCAATTTTCCATCTTGTACCAGTCCTCCATTTGCAGCCATTGTAAACACAACTGCTAATTAGTTTCAGGTTTCCAGCAATCATCTTAATTAAGTGTCTCTGGGGCCAGCCCCTCAGTCCCAGCCTCTAGTTGTCTTATCTCACATGCTATGGGAGGACAGGAGAGCACAGAGTGACTCCTGATGTGTGGGCCCCATAGCCTGTTAGGGCTGAGCCCATATAGGAGCCCAGGTTCACAAATATGGCTGGAGTCTCTTCCCAGGTACCAGCCTGCAGGAGACTCTGCCCACTTGGGGGAGGGGTGTTTGCTTGTCCCACAGGTTTCTGTAGGGCACCAAGATGTTGGTGGAGAGTTGGGTCTCTGCACTGCCTCCTGGCTTCCCATCTTGCCCTGGGCATGGCCACTGTCCTCTGGCTGCCAGCAGCAACCTGATGGACCCCATAATGTCCATGTCAGGATCATGGCCAATGTCTCTCACGCTGGTGTCATCCACAGAAGTTTATTTACAGATTGGACAGCTTGCCCAGGTAGGAGCTGGACTTCATGGTGCCTTGTTCTGACACCAGTGCAGCAGTGTTACTTGCCACCCTGGATGATTCCAGCCCCATAGGAGGGTCTGCTCTAGACAGGACAATTACTTCTGCAACAGATGCCATGACTGTCTTATCTCTTATTTCAGGGTGTAGAAGGGTAGAAGGGTCAGGAGGTTCACTTTCATCCAGTGTTATCTGATAAGACCCAGAAATTGTGTCACTGGAACAGAGGTGCTTCCCACAGTTATTTCTGATTAAATTTAATTAATTTTGCCCAATTATGCACATGGCTAAATAGTAAGAGAGTGTAGAAGGAGTTAAAATGAAAGGAAAGAGCTATAGCCCACCTGCTCCCCACTCCAGTGCCCCCTGACCTCACCTGTTGCCACCTGTTTGACAGAGGAAGACTTCTTAGACTCCCCAGACCTCCTGTACCCTAGTCCCATGGTAGAAATAAAATTACTGTAGTTTCTTTCCTATTTATCATTGCAGTGTTGAATTCCTTAAAATATAGCAAAATCTTGCACCTTCCTACCTTGTCAGGAAGATACTAGCACTATCAATTCATCCTATCATATAAATCACCTAGTATTCTATGGATATATACATTTATCTCTTCTCTTCAACCTTTTCTTTTCCTGGAATTTCTCATTGCCTTATTGCCATTTACATTATCTACTTTTATCACATCCTCAATTTCTTCCAACATTTCAAACTTTCCATCTGAAGACCTCACTGCTGGACACCATCCTTCTTCCTATTTCCATCTGGAGTGAGGCCTCCCTGGGCCTGGGTTGGAGCCTCCTTACTGAGAGTTCCTAAACTGCATGTCTGGGTTTTTTCCACTGCTTCCTGAATTGTATCTTCTTCTCTCTCAGGATTCCATTGTCTTGTTAGAAAATGTCTTCAGTGAACTTTGCCAGATCAGGTGCCTGGTTGATAAAGTTCAGCATTCTTATCTGTCCTCAAAATTGATTGGCAATTTTTCAGGAACAGAATTCAGAGTTGTAAATACTATTCCCTCAGCCACTTGAAGGTATTGTAATACTATTTGCTGTTTTACAGTGTTGTTGCTGATGGTTTTCATATTTTTCTGCTGTTTAATCCCTCACAGATAATCTATTTTTCTTTTAAAGAACATTTCAATTGTTTTTATATATATATTTTTAATATTTTTGTTTTGTTTTCTTGTTTTTGTTTTCCTGAGTTTTTTTGAGGTATGTTGTTTTCATTCATTACAAGATTCAGTTTGCTAATATTTTGTCCAGAGTTTTGCATTTCTTAAATGCTTTAACCATTTCCATTCATTTCCAAAGATTTACAATCAACCATTTTAACAAATCTGTTTTTATTTTTAATCTTAGTGATCTGAAATTTCATGATAATGTTGTAGGGTGAGGGTCTTTTTATTTTATTTTTTTTAATTAAAAAAATTCTTTTAAAGGAAGCTTTAGATTACACAAATGTTACATCAAAAATATAGGGATTCCCATATACCCCATCCCTTCCCCCTCCCACACTTTTCCATATTAACAATATCTATCACTAGTCTGGTACATTTGTTAAAATTGATGAACCCATATTGAAGCATTGTCCTAACCAAGGACTATATCATACATTATAGTTTACATTTTGCCCCACACGATTTTATAGGTTTTGACAAAATGTATAATGGCTTATATCTGTCATTTCAATGTTATTCAGAAAAATTCCAGTGTCTCAAAAATGCCCCCATCTTGTACCTATTCTTCCCTCTACCTCCCCTCAGAACCTGTGGTGGCCACTTAATAACTATGATACAAGTTCTTCCATTTGCTAGATTAATCATGTCTTTGTTAGTCCATAGTTGTTTTCCCCCTTTATGTTTGTTCATTCCTCAATCTTGAGCATTTTGGGATAGTGATGCCCATCTGTCTCTGACAGAGAGGGCTTAGATGTCATGGGGCAGGTGGATGGAACAGTATTGCTTGTAGTCTCTGCTTCCTGGGATAGGCACTGTCCATCATCATCATTTTGTTAGTAGTCTTGGGTGAGCCTGATGAACTGGGGAGTATGTGTTGCAACTCTGCTGAGATTTAGGGCTCCACAGGCATATGAGCAGATTGAAGATTTAAGTCTCTACAACATATATTTTAAAAGTATAGTGCTAATTATAGGTTCAAATAAGAGGCAGAAGAACCATGTGTAGGGAAATTATAAATAAGTCTATCCCTGTTACATTGGGGAGAATATATTGCTAAGTAGGGCCCATTGACAGTGTATAGAATTCTTGAGATTCTCTGCTTATAGTGTCTAGATGTCTCTAGAGCCCTCAGGAGACCACATTTGAGGTGCTGTTTATTGTGGCAGTAAATGATAGCCTGCTGAAACATGCATAAGTGTAACCTCTGGAATAACCTCCTGACTCACTTTGAAGTCTCTTAGTTGTAAAAACTCATTAGTATTTAGTATTTCCCCTTTTTTGTCAAGGTCTTTTTCCACATTTGTTGTTAGTTGCTTCTTGCTAATAATCCCTCAGTACCATGAGGTCTCAACCCTGGGAGTCATGTCTGACCCTGGGGGGAAGGGAGTGTGTTTATATGCTGAATTTAGCTTGGAGAGAGGCCACATTTGAGCAACAAGGACGCTTTCAGGAGGCAACACTTAGGCAATATATAATACTAGGCTAAGTTTCAATTTCACTAGGAAAGGTTCATAAGTACAACCATCAATATCAAGGGCCTGGTGTAATGATCTTGAGACATCGCCCTTGCACTCAGGGGATTCTTCCTGCTCTAATCGTAGCAGGATTTCCTAGGATGAGAATTCAATAATCTTTCAATTGTTGTGTGGGTCTCTCCTAATGAGACAATGTCCCATGTTCACTTGAACATATTCGTATGCCATAGAGGCATGCCCCAGGTGCACCACTCCCCACACATCCTCTGTCACTGACAGCCCACATCAGTGATTCTCCACTGCCACAATTGTGACTCTTCTGTGATCAAAACCTGCCAAATCAAAGCCAAAACATAAATAATAGTAATAAAATAAAATAATAATAATTAAAAATAAGAAATAATATACATAAAATAATAAAATAATACTTTAAAAATTTCATTGTCTTTCATCATTGCAGGATCTTTTATCTTTTATGTACAGTGACAATTTATTCTGTATATTCCCCCGGTGCCATTTTGTTTTATTTTATCTTCAGAGAAGCTTTAGGTTACAGGAAACTCACATAGAATATATAGGGGGGTTGCCATATACCCAAACCCCTCCCACTCTCCCACACTTCCCCATTAATAACATTTTATAAGTGTATGGCATGTTTGTTACAATTGATGTCAAATATTGAAGCATTGCTACTAACCATGGTCAGTGGTTTACATTATGGTTTACATTTTGCCAATAAACTTTTATAGGTTTAGTCAAAATTTAAAATAGCCTGTATCCATCATTGGAAGATCATGCAATTCAATGTCCTGAAAATATCCTATGTTCCATCTGTTCTATTCTTCCCTCCCTGTATTAGTCAGCCAAATGGGTGCTGATGCAAAGTACTAGAAGTATGTTGATTTTTATAAAGTGTATTTATATGGGGTAAAAGCTTACAATTACAAGGCCTTAAAGTGTCCAACTCAAGGTTGATTTCTTACCCAAAGTCAGTTGCCATGTTTTGGTACAAGATGGCAGGTGATGTCTGCAAGTTTTGAACCTTCCTCTTTCCTCTTAAACCTCTGTGGGCCTAGCTTTTCCAATATCTCATCTGTAGGCTGCCTTAGGGCTCAGGTTCTCTGTTCTCTTCAGCTGCAAACTATCAGTTGAATAGCTCATCTCTCCTCCTGAGGCCACAGGATCAAATTTGTCTTTCATGTCTGTGGAGCTCCCTTCCTCTGTGTATCTTCTTCTATGTGACTTTTTGAGTGACTGTTCATTGATATAGCCTACCAATGGGGTGGGGACTCAACACTGAGTTCCTCCCTACTAACATGCTTGAGCCAAAGCCATCTCACCTGAATCTAATGCAATCAAAGGCCATAATGCCCAGAGGAACAGATCAGTTTATTTTTTATTTTTTAAAGATTTATTTATTTTATTACATATCTCCCCTTCCCCGCCCCCCTGCAGCGACTCGCCGAGACTGGTCACTGCGCAGGCGTGGCTTTCCCCGCTTGTGGGCGGCTTCTGCTTCCATTCACAGCCGGCTTTCAGTTTGCGGGTGGCTGGCTGCGCTCCATTCGCGGGCTACCTGCCCTGCCCGTGGCAGCTTTTGCCCTGTCCGTGGCAGTCAGATCATTTTATGAACACAATCTCTACCTATTTTTGGAATTCATAAACAAGATCAAACTTCCACACACCCCTCAACCTGCTCAGGGCCTATGTTAACTACTGTGTTTCAATTTTTGAAGAATAAGGTTCATAGATTCATGCAGTAATATTGAGCACTTAAAATATAGGTCTGTTGTTTTTAATTTAAAAAAAATTTTTTTAAGATAATTAGATTACATAAATATTACACAAAAAATATAGGGATTCCCATACACCCTACCTCCCACACATCCCACAACCTCCCACATAAGCATCCTTCATTAGTGTGGCACATTAATTGCAATTGATAAACACATCCTGGGGCTTTGCCATTAAGCATAGACTCTATTTCACATTGTATATCACACTCTATCCCATACAGTTCTGCATGTTATATGATGGTTTAAAATGGCCTATATCTGTCATGGCAATGTCAGTCGGGCCATTTCCCAAGTCCCAAAAAAGCCCCTATATTACACCTTCTTTTCCCTCTCCCTGCCCCTAGAAACTGTGGTGGCCACTACCTCTTCATCAATGTTATAATTTCTTCCATTACTTGAATCAAAATATGTCTATAGTAGAGTACAAGTAAGTTCACTCTAGTCCACAGATCTTCCCCCATCCTGAGGAGTCTGGGATAGATCCTTCTGAGATATGCACAAGCATTACATCTGGGATGAACTCTCGACATGTTTTGAAGTCTTTTAGCCATATAAACTCATTGGTCTTTACCTTTTCCCCTTTTATTCGAGGTCTTTTTCCAGTCACATTGCCAGTTCATGCTTGGTAGCTATCCCTCAGTGCCAGGGAGGCTCATCCCCAGGAGTCATGTCCCACACTGGGAGGAAGGTAATGCATTTATATGCTGAGTTTGCCTTAGAGAGAAGCCACATATGAGCAACAAGGAGGTTCTCAGGAGGGAACCCTTAGGCACCCCATAACAATAGGCTAAGTTTTAATTTCAAGAGCAAAGATTCATAAGGCTAGTCATCAATAATAAGGGTCCATCAGGGCTCATCCTCCTTCACCAGTCACTGCCCCTGCACCTGGGGGACTGTTGCTGCTCCCTTAGAGAATGTGGCAGACCTCTCCAGGATGGGAATTCAGTATTCTCTCATTTATTGAATGATTCTCCACCCACTGTGAAAATGCCCCATGAATATTTGAACATTTTATATAGCTTATACTTACACTCAGGTGAACTTCCTCCCATGCATCCCCCATCCCTGACACCCCACACCAATGAT
>PVKH010014958.1:0-16283 GCA_004027955.1 Chaetophractus vellerosus | reverse complement strand
GGGGCCTCCCATGTGGTATACCGGCGCTCTTATCCACTGAGCTATCTAGCCGGCCCCCTCAGTGATTTTTTATTCCACAGATTTCCCCTTGGTGATCTTAATTGCTTCCATGATTGCAATTGCTACTTTATCCTAATGACTTCTGTTTGCTTCTAATGAAGATTTCTCCTTGGAATATCAAATATAAGTACATATTTAGCTACTCTACTATTCTGATCATCTCATAGGCTTTTCAAGCTCAACCTGTATAAAAGTTAACTCATTTTTAAGCCTAAACTATATTTTATAATTCAGATAAAGTTATCTCACCTACATAATTGATCAAACTCTTGTCCAAAACTCCTTCCTCATGGTTACATTTTCTGGTTTTGAGTCATTCCTAAAGACTTAGTATCATAAATAACCCTTGGATATAATCCTTATTTCTTTACTTATTGACACTGACTTGGCCCAGGACTCAATTATCTCCCACATAGATTATTGGAGTCATTTACTTGTTTTCCTGCTTCCAGTTTCTATTCTTTAATGTCCCAAATGGCCATTAGAGTTGCATTCTTGAGGAATCTGAGTATTTTGCTTCTTAATTTGAGAATCAGATTTCTGAGTATGTTATAGCATCCTCTTTATAAGCCTCATCCTACTGACTTTTCTATCTACATCTTTTATAATTTTCCCACAACAATTCCAATGCTTTGGCTATACGATTCTCTCTTGTCACCTGGTTGTGATGCTCTGGCTTTTAGAATTTTTTCCTCTAGGAGCTTGGGTTACTGTTGTTTCACTCTCTGCATAGAAATTTCCTTTCATCCCTCAAGATCCTTGCTAATGAAGCTTCTCTGAAATGTCTTCTCCAGGTATAATTGGCCTTCATATTCTGTTTATTCTGCTGTTCAACCATATTATAGCAATGAATATAATTATTTCTTTGTGTCTTCACCTTTATTGAAAGAAAGTAGATGAGCCAAAAGGCTATAACAAATTTATTTGTGTCTTTTTGTCTTGACACTCAAAAAATATTTGTTTAGTAATTATATTTAAGGAGAATAGATGGGATATGTTTTAAGTTATGATACTGCAAGGACTATGAAAATGTAGAGAGGCAAAATCTAAGATTTTGGAGTAAAAATATATAAAAGTTAGACAGAATTTTAATTTAATAATAAAATAAGAAAATACACTACTGCAATCTGTCATTTCTTTCTGGATTTAAGGTTATTTTAAAGAAATATGCATCAATTAGATTATTCACAGGGGAAAAATATATATGTAGGCAATTCTAAGAATCATTTATTAAGCAAGGCAAATGATTTCATTGGTATTCAATAAAGCATTCGTTAAAGGGGTCTTGGCATTTAGACATATCATTATATATTTTTCTCCCCCTCACTTCAGTCCCATCTGCAGTTCATAACTTTTCATTTCCATTTAAAGTTTCAAATTTAAAATGTTTAATGTGATCTAATTTATGCTAAACAACCTCAAACTGCTAGCTTTCTCAATAACAGAACTACTTGGGCGAAGTCAAAGGCGCAAATATTATTTTATTGACTTAAATTTCCTTAATTCTATTTTTCAATTGGTATAGAACTGTAGAATTCATATTGCATTTGACTGCAAGAAAGTAAAAGGTCTTCATTTCTCACTGATTAAGTGCAAAAGATTTCAATTTGAGGCAACTTATATATTTGATAGGGATAAGTATTTTTGATAATTTACTCATTCAAGAAACTATTTGAGGACCTGAATTTAAAAACAAATATGTTGATCATTTAGCAAATGAAAGAATAGATGTATTTGCTAACAGAAGGATTATAAATATGCATATATAATTTAAAAAATAAATAATTTGAAAGATGCAGAAATATATAAAGGAAAAATAAGTGAAAAAGAATGAAAGAACGGAAGAAAAATATTTCTGTGTGGGTGGTGAAATGAGAGCAGGCTTCAAAAAAAAGTAATAATCAAATTGTGCTTTTCAGAATGGGTAAGATATTCACGTATAAAAATGGACATAGAAGAGATATCTTAGTAAAGTAAGTAACATAGAAGCCTCATGGTAAAATTTAGCACATAACTTATAGCTCTTAAAACCAACCAAACTGGTTATCCTTAAGGGTCAAGAGTAAAGTAGAGTAAGTTAAATTAACTTTGACTTGTTAAGCTGAATAAATAATGAACTGCACTTTAGGGAGAGTCTAACTGTGAGAACACTGCTGTAATTATTGTTTTTAGAATATTTTGTGTAAGAGCCAATGAACTTAAATATTTATATTGCATTGGCCACTTATTTATTAATTATCCCCCACATGATTGAAAATGATTTGAGGTTCCTAAGGACATATATATACGTGTGTGTGTGTGTGTGTGTGTGTGTGTGTGTGTGTGTGTGTATATATAAAGATAGAAATAGTATGTGTGTATCAGCATGTGTGTAAAAGAAGACCAAGCAGATCAATGATGGTTAGTCACAGTTTCAAGGAAAACTGTAGTGAGGAGGATCACTAAGAGAAAAATAAGAATTGCTAGACCTCTGAGAATGGCACATAACCCACACACTATCTTCTCTAAGCATCAGCCTGAGGTGAGTGACTGTTAACATGCAGTATCAGATATATGTAGGCTGAAAACTTTACAATATCAATGCTGAAAGTCAATGGGCTTTAAACTTTCTGGCCTCAAGATTCCATTACACTCTTAAAGAACATTGATAGTCCCCTTATAGCTACTGTTCGTATGGGTTGAAATAATATTTACCATATTAGAAAATTAGAACTGAGAATTTAAAAAATATTTTTCAATTCCTTTAAATGTAATAATAAACCATTACATGTTGACATATGTGAGTTAGATATTTGATGTTTAATTTTATGTGTCATCTTGGCTAGGCCATGGTGTCCAGTTGTTTGGTCAAACACTAGCATAGATTTTCTATAAAGGTATTTTGTAGATGTGTGAGTGAACCTCGTCCAATAAGCTGATCACCTTAAGAGAAAAAGTCCGAGATGTCCTGAGGAAGAAGAAATTCCGCCTCAAGACTAACACATCAATCCTTGTCTGAGTTTTCAGCCTGTCAGAATCCTTTACAGAACTTGGACTTAAAACTGCAACGTCAATCTTGCTGGAATTTTCAGCTTGCCTGCCCCCTGGTTTCCAGATTTAGCAGTCCCCACAATAGAATGAGCCAATTCCTTAAAATAATTCTGTTAATACACACACAGACCCACACACACATCCTGTTGGTTCTGTTTCCCAGGAGAACCCTTATTGGTACACATGTTTTATGAGAAGTAACAATAGTTTCAAAAAGTAATTTAATGAGAAAGATGACCTATATATTTGCAAATCTCTTCTAACTCCCACACAATAGAGGACAACTGGAACCATCTATTTGCTTCTTCTCTGCATTTAACCTGTTGAGATATTTTGTTTTGTTTGATATATAGGGAGAAAATCTGGCCTTATGCTGATAAGTAATTTGAAAAAAGAGGGCTGTTTAATAGCTTTTTCAGATAATCATGGAAATTCTTCTTTGATAATACACCAAAACTTTACAAATGTTAATTTCCTAAAGGCAAGGTAAAATGTAGAATCTGAAACCGTACCAATGAACTTCTCATTATTCTGTTAAATTAAATTTCATTGGACCATCTTAGACTTTGGATATTTTATCCAAAATTATGCATTGGCTCTTCAGAAAATATTGGTTTACTGAGTTATATAGTTCTTCCAAATTTTGATGTGTCATTATACAATATGAAATAAAATCATGTTTGATAATATAATCACCCATCTCATTAGAAAACCTTTAAGTGAAGAGAAACTGTCAAGTTCATGGTAGCAAGGTATAAGTTTTCCAAAGTTCTAATTTTCACTTAAGACTCAAATTGTGTCATTGCTAACAATTAATGGCATTTTTATTTCTTTTACATGACTGGCTCACTTTTATATGCAAGAAACCTTATGCAAAATACCTATGTTTGAATAATGGTAGGTTTTTGGTCAGCACCCTTTCAAGTAAAAATGGTATTTCATGAAAAAAGTGATTATTTCTGCCTGCCAACTCAGACAGTAACACAAGTTTTTTGTTTGCTTGTTTTTTTCCCTAGAAACAGAAATCATGCTTTTAATATGAAGCAGGAGTGCTATCTACAGACTTCCTATTTTATAACACTATTGAAAAGATATTATATATTAAAAAGACATAGGATCAAGTTTTAATCTGCCTCATTGAGGACATTCATTTTTAAGCAAAATAGCCAGCACCATTCCCATACACACACACATGTACCTGGTGAAGAGGAAAATTATGGCTACTAATACAATTTGGTGCCATTACATTGTTTTGGGTTAAGAAGCCCGGCAGTTTTTACCACCACTGACTTGGGAAGCCATATCGGAGCCAAAGGCAAAAGGAAAAATGTGGACCCTTATATGTAGATATTTTTATGTATTTTTAATGGTTAAATTTTCCAGAATATTAAAATTATTAAAAAATATTGAAACATTGAAATGCTTTCTCCACCCCGCCCTGTGGCCCAATATGGCTTAGCATGACATTAGTCTTATTTATATTTTTGATATTTTGTTAATCAAAGTAATTATTTTTTTCATTAATTTTTATGTTTAAAATATTGCACTGAAATATCATTTGCCATGATTCCTGAGATTTTTGGTGCTCTTTTAAATTTGTTCCAACGGGAGCACCTCATCTGCCTTCCACTAATCATTGCCCTGTTAAATCATTATTTCTTTTGTAGCATTAATGCAGATGCTGACACAGTGAGAAAATAAATATCATCTTAGTAGTATCATGAGAATAATTTAGATCTCTTAAAGGTCCTCAACGACTGTTTGCATGTTGCATTTTGACAACTGTGGCTTCAGGCTAAAATAAGTAATGAAAAATACTATCTTTAGTTCATATACCACCCCCCAAAAAAGTAAAGTATGCTGACATTTAAAATTGTCACTACTTTAGTATAAGGAAGTATATCGATTTTTCAAAAGCATCGTATGTTTACAAAGAATTATTGCAAGAGAAATATAATAGCATGGGGATATAGAATAAGATAGGTGAAAATACTCTCAACATAAGGAAGAAAATCTTCCTGTATCCATGAATATATTGAATAAAATGAAGTAAAATCTATAGCCTATATTAGTCACGTGTAATTTAGAAAAGGTCCTTTCAGAATGACTTTCTGAATATGAGGTACGTCATAGATGATTATGCTTTCAAGAGGTTTTGGTGTTGTTCAAACTAATAATTTTTTGACTGTTTTTTGTTGTTTCTCCTATCATAATTGTTAGAAAGAGGTATTCCTGATTACTTCCAACTTTATAAACTCCTGGAAATTAAGGATTATTCTTTCTATACCTTGAGCTTACCTACATAATAAAGCATCATGATTTAAAAATAAGTGTTTATTTAATGGAATTGAGTCCATAAAATAAAGGTCTACTGATATGGATAACCTGATTTTATTTTCAAGTCCAAAGGAAATAATATTTATTTAACTAAGAAGGCAAATAATCTACTTCTTATCTTCACTTTCATTCAGGGTTCTTAAAGGGGTCCATGAGTTTGAATTTAAATTAAAAAAACCATTATTCTTGTGGGGATGTTTTGGTGCAGGTGTGATATATTTGTTAAATAATACACAGTATAGTGTGGACTTAGTAAGGCGTCCGTGGTTTTCACCTGACTGGCAAAGGGGCTCGTGGAACAAAAAAGGTTAAGAACCCATGGTAGTTGGCCAACTTTGTACATAAACTGTATTTATTGCCACGTTTTCAAAGATGAAGGAATTATATGAAGTAAATTTTAGAACCGCTTAATTAGATATAGTCCTTAAAATCCTGTATTTTATTCATTACAAATATTTGATTAATTATGAATCTTTCACTCCTACCTGTAGAGGAGGGAGAGTTGATATGTTATGAAAATTGTCTTGCTACATAAAATAGCTTTGTGTCTTTTATCAAATTGAGACCTTGAATTGGATCACACTGCCTGAGTAGCTAGGAAGACAATTTTGCCTAATTAAAGTTAAAATACAAGTAGCTATAAGGGTGATTTTCAGGCCCTTTGCTAAGTAAGAAATGTCAGTGAGCAGTGAGGTCAGCGTCAGAGGTTGGGAACCATAGGAATATAATGCACAATATAAACAAAAGGTGTGCACTCATTAGGTCTCAATGTTGTTCAAAGTTGACAGTAAAAGCAAGAGAGTAGTAACACTAATAAGGAGTAGGAATGAACAACTTCAATCACCCTGTGATTAACGACAACAACAAACTCATGGTTTTTTTCGAGGAAATGTTTTCTAATAATTTATTTCATTTAACCTGCCACAAGAGGTAACAGTCTTACTGCTGGATGGAAGCAGAAAGATTAAGGAGTTTACATAAACCAGAAAGCAGAGGATTTACCAACCGGCCTTTTATTCCATAGGGTTTTGTATATACACAGCTGCATTGCTTCGTAAGGAAAATTCTTATGACTCACAAAAGGATTTAGTATGAGAGGTTTAAAACCTGGGCATTGTTTAACTGTTTCTACTTTGTAAAGTGCTAAACTTTATGAAGCTAAATCGGGGTTAGGGTAGAATGAAATTTCCTTCTTAACAAGATAAATGCAATCAGTTTAATGAACTCTTCCAGGAGACAAGGAAAAGATGGAAGAAATTCTATTTGTTCATTATGTTAATTAAAAAGGGGCATCTCTCGTCCTAGGAAAACAAAACTGATAAAGGCATGTTAAGGTATTCTACTTATAATTGTGAGGCACAAAGTCTATACATAGTGTGCAAGATACAGATATTGATAGCAGACTGCACATTATTATTTTTTGCATGTGATGGGTATGATTTCTTGTTTTTACCTATGTCTTTTTGATATATTAAATACATATGAAACATAGAAATTCTAGAAGAGGGAGATCACTGAGCAAAGCAGAAGGAAACCCTTAATGTTCCTTTGCAATTAAGCAGCATATTATTAACTGGGGAATAGAGAGAAATTCCTAATGACCTTCCTTTATGAAACTGCTAAGAAGTCCAGTTGAAACAGTGTTCACAATGCATAATGCTGGCTTGACAACAGAGAAAAATGTGTTTTTACTAGCAGCTTTTTTCCATTAGCCAGTCAGAGGTAACTTACAGGGATATGAGTTTAATCATCATTTAACAGCTCTTTTTGATCTACCCCATATCCTTAGTGAGGGCTGGAAAGTGTTCCAACTGCATTCAGGTTCACTTGTTAGCAAATATCCTAGTATATCCACGAGTATTCATGAAATTAAACTCTGAGCTGCTGAAAAGAAAACACAATGTTTATTTCTAGGTGAGGCGAAATGCAGATCAACTTCTTTCCTAATGGTCAAGCGATTGAGTGGAGTAATACTTGGAATTAATTTTCATGTGAAATTATGCCACATTAGAAAAAATGGTTATATTTTCCACCATTGTTCTATGATGAAATATATTGCAAATTATAAACACAAAACTGATGAGAACTCTGAAAATTTTGCAAAATATTTTTTAATAATTTGATGAAAGTGATAAGCAGTTATTAAGTAAATTCAGTACTCCCCACTGGCATTTTATAAGCTCTATTAAATATAACTTAAAAAAAACACCTCTCTAAGCAGAGAGGATAGAAAACAGTTCACATTCATACCATTTTAGTAGGTTTTTCCTTTATTTCTAAGACTTTGTTAGCTATAACTTTCCCTGTGAGGTTTTATTCAGCTTATATAGACAGAATCAGTTATACTCTATGTGAACTTCAAGTGCTCTCTCCATCTTTGATTGTAAGCTCTTTGGGTAGATCATTGGTGTCTCAGAGTCCAAAAATAATAAATGGTACTCATAAAAGTACCAACAAACAAATAAGTAATGTTGGATCAATATTGGCTAAATTTAATTCTATATCCTTGTATATTATGAATGCTTATGGCATTCATACTTTTAAGATAATGTGATCTGGTAAGTAGCAGCATGCAACAACATCAAAGGACTTTAGTTTGGGTTGATATGAACACTTAACAGTACCTACCAACTGTGGGGCAAATCATGATCTCCCTGAACCTACTACCCATCAGTAAAATAAAAAGAATAACCTGACCCTTTCTCTGTAACACACTGTTATTTGCGTGCCCTATTTCCCCAAATATGGTTCGCTAGCTACTTATACTGAGTCACTTGGCTATGTTTTAAATAAACACATCCCAGATCTCCAGATCTCAGATGTGACCCATGAAACTAATATCTAGGAGTGAACACCAAGAATCTGATTTTTAACATGCTAAAGTTTGAATTGAGATTTGCAAACACATTTTTAAAGAATAACACATGATACAAATTCATGATTCTATGTACCCTTTGTATCTTTTTTGGCCTTACATCCAAGCTTTCAGAGTTCTTATATTTCTTTAATAATGTGCTTACTAAAATATTAGTGAGTTACCATCTTTACTGCCAAAGCAATGCACCTCAATCTTCTCTCTAACTGAATAAGGAATGCCCTTATTCTATTGTGTATCATTATTATTGTTATTCCTAACATTAGTATTTGGTTTTGCCCACATGAGGGAAGTGGCATCCACTATGAATCTCTAAAGATTTAAACACATTCAATAACACTTGGTTTTAGATTAGTTTTTCTCAAAAAGTAGACTTAGAACCACCAGCAGCAGCAGCACATGGGAACTTCTTAGAAAAAGAGAATCTGGGATGGGCTCAGCAATCTCTGTTTTAACAAGCCCTCAAAGCGATTCTGAATCCTGTTAAAATCTTGGACCCTGCTGTAGAATAACTAAACTAAGGACTACTCTTGTAGAACAATTCTGTTAACTCCTTAAGATATAATCTACATTAAGATTGTAATTTATAAACTATAGTTAACAACAACATTGTAATGTTTTTGTAGCAAAAGCAAAGTTGGTACTACAATAATGCTGAAGGTTAAAAAATATGGGGTTTGGTTTTGTGAGATATGAATATGATTAAACATTTTTTTCTCATTTTTTTTCATTAATAAGGAGACCTTGATTATGTCCTTTTAACTAATCTTTGTTCATCTATTTGTCTTTCTGAACACTAGAGGAACAATTGAGTTGGTTGGATTTAAATGACATAAAAGCACCTGGACAGAAGTTTTTAGGACTAATGCTTCCATAACTAGTTCCATAACTAGCTGCCTTATTTTGTTATTTTATTTTTTTGAATTTGAAATAAAGTTAATTAAAAAAATATTAGATGCTCTTCAGTGGGAAAATGAAGCACATTTTATTTAACACAGGATCACCACTGAATTTATCTTTCTTAATTCAAGATAATTGTGGTGAGAACCACCAGTGCCCTTTCTTCCAATTCTGTTTCCTCAAAGGCAATCCAGGGAGTCTTCTAATTCTTATATTCAGTGATAGTCTTAAAGACAACTGCTGATAACCCTTAATGATAATTTTTCTGGCAGGAGATATCTGGTTCTTTTTTGCAAAAGGCTTGATTTTTTCTCTATACCTAACTGTACTCAAGATTAGCTATCATTTCTCTTCTCTAGGGAAGAGCGATAAGGGAACTGACTGGAGTTTATTTTCAGCTGGAAGCCCACAGGGGAATGAAATTTATGCTAACAGTATGCTGAGAATTCTATTCTGCCACAGTTTGAGAGCTACATCTAAAACATATAAAACAATTCTATGTGGCCAATTTTTGTCCAGTCTCTTGGATTCATAATTTGGGCAAAGAAAAATATGGGAGACTAATTTTGTTTCTCCTTAATTGTACCATTCTTATGATGGGAAAACATCATGGTATTATGAAATTTTGCTACAGAAAATCATTTGATTTTTTAAAAATGAGGACGAAATAGTCTAAGCCAGTGTAAACGGAAATGTGGTATTAGTAACACCAATTTTATCTCATTCACTGAAAAGGCTTTAGCTGAACTGCAATTTAGAGACTGCCACTCTGTAATCCTTCCTTGGTGCGCTCTCTCTCTCTCTCTCTCTCTCTCTCTCTCTCTCTCTCTCTCTTTCTCTCTCTCTCTCCCCCCTTTTCTCTCTTTCCTTCTGCTCTCCCTCTCTGTCTCTCTTTTCCTTTTGCTATGGGTTTTGCTATCTTGAATTCGTATTTTCTTGCCTGGGTCACTGTTGCAAAATACCTGGTTATCCTTCTCAACACTAATGCCCACTTGGGCTCTTTCTGGTTTTCTTGGTTAGGTGTTCACGGAGAATCCCCCATTCTTTCTCACCATCACTACCAGCAGGTCTGGAATCTAAGTACATGGTTAAAACAGGAGAATCCAAACCCACTAAATATGATACTGTTCTTGTGACTATGACTGACAAGTCAAGGATAGACCCATGTTCCAGGGCCAATCTATTTCCCTGTCCTGGGAAATTAGAACACAAACAAAGACATTTAACCATAGGCAATTATGTATGCAGAATGGAAGGCACATAAAATTGGGGGACAGTTCTTTGTTGCTGTGCAGAAAGGGAGTCATGAAACTTTGTTCTTCAGTGACAGATGAGAAAAACTATAATAGAAAAACTATAATAGAGTTGTAGAATATGAGATAGGGAGTGTTATGGGTTGAATTGTGTCCCCCCAAAAGATATGCTCAATTCCTAACTCTGGGTACCTATAAATGTAAACTTATTTAGAAATAGGATCTTTTGCAGATGTAATCAAATTAACATGAGGTCATACTGGATTAGCACGGGCCCTACATTGAATATGACCAGTATCCTTGTAAGATAGGGAAATTTGGATAAGGAGTTGGAGACACACAGGGAGAAGACAGCCATTTGAAGGCTGGGGCAGAGATTGGAGTTATGCTACCACAAACCAAGAAATGCCCAGGGATATCGGAAGCCAAAAGAGTCAAGGAAGGAGAGATTCTTTTGTAGAACCTTCTAAAGGTGCCCCTGTGGGCACCTTGATTTCAGACTTCTAACCTCCAGAATTGTGAGAGAACAACTTTCTGTTGTTTTAAGCCACCCAGTTTATGGCAATTTGTAATGGCAGCCCTGGGAAGCTATTATAGTGACATAAATCCTGATGCCCTTTCAGTCCTGATTCTAACTTATGCCTGATGTTAGGCCTTACAATGTGCTTAGGGTCTGGAAAGTACCACTTTAAAAAAAAAAAGCAATTCCCATATTGTGGCAAGCTAACTCAATGAATTTCTGTTTCTTAACATGAAAAGAGCCCCAATTAATATATTATCTTCTTCTTATTGCAAATATACAGTTAAATTGGCTTTTATGAACTAGTCTGGGAAACCTAAAGTTCATGTCATACACTCCTGTGGTCAAATATATTCTGAGTTCAAAATATTAATAGGAATTAAAGTTTTATAACCACAGGCCTTTGTTATAAAGGACTGTGTTTTGCTTCCTTTATTGATGTTTTAAAATATATTTCCGGGAACATTTCTTATTCATTGTGATTTAAAATAATTTTCTCCTTCTAAAGAGTTTAAACCATTTATAAGTTAAATATGCTATATATCACATCTAAGAGTAAATATATACAAGGTATATGATATAATATTCTGCTATTATACTTATGTACATTACTGAATGCTTTTTTTCTCTTCTGACCCACAAAATTAAGAAAACCAATTCATCTTATAAATCATGTTAGTTAGCATCTTCATATCTTAACATACTTGTAATTGTTAAAAAGCATCTGGAAAAGAATGTTATAAAATTCTTAAAGAGAAAAAAATCACATATTTAACTTTGATATAAGCTTTGAATGACTCATAAGTTTAACATTCAAAGTTTAAAAAGAATTTTAAAAAACAAAGCAGAAAAAGAGAAGATGGTGGATTAGAGAGGCAGAGGGATCACATCTCCCAGAAAAAAAAGCTAGAGGACAGGCAGAGACTGTCTGGAGGTCTGCTCTGGGGCTCAGGACACCAGGGAAAGGCAAGACACCATCCAGAAGAGAGAGGGATGTAGGAAAGGAGCCTCAGCTGGCTGAAAAATACTGTGAGCAAAGCTACAGAAGCAGCAGTTGGTGCCCATCCCCCTACCTTAGGAGCAAATAGCAGTCTGCAGACTGCAGTGGCTGTGGACTGCAAGGGCTGTGGACTGAGGGAGTTGCAGGAATCCTTCTTCCCAAGAAAAGAGAGAGGGAAGGACACAGTCTACAGCAAATTCAGATTTTGGACTGAGAACTTGGTCTGCTGTATTGGAGGGGTCACATATTATCAGGCCAGTGAGGCCAAGACATTGTTTGCTCAGAGAGCAAGGAACTCTCTGAATTACCTTTAGCTGGAAACTAAAGATAATTTGCCTTCTCAAACACCCTCCCTACTGCCCCAGGCTGGTTGATGAGGAGGCAGAAGGAGGAAGGGTATGGCTGGCCAAGGGTGGAGAACAGTTTTTAAGAAAGTTTGTGAGGCTTGGCCAGCCATGAGGACATTGCTTCTGCATCACCCACCCACCTGAGGAGTTACACTAAATGCACCCCTCCTCCCCCAGCACAAATCACAGCTTCAGATGAGACACAGGACTTAAATAGCTAATCAGTGAGGTTCATACAAATCTCCTAAATCAAATCACAGAGTTGAAGGAAAATATGGGTAAATAAATAAATGACATTAAGAAGACACTAGGTGAGTACCAAGAAAAACTTGAAATCTTGGATAGAAAAATAGCAGAGCTTATGGGAATGAAAGACACAATAAGTGAGATTAAAAATACAGTAGAGGCACACAACAGCAGATTTTAAATCATGGAAGAGTCAGCAATGTAGAGGAAAAAACAACTGAAATTGAAAAGACAGAAGAACAGAGAAAGAAAAGAATGAAAAAATTTGAGCAGGGGCTCAAGGAATTGAATGATAGCACGAAGTATACCAACCTACACATTATGGGAGTTCCAAAAGGAGAAGAGAAGGGAAAAGGGGCAGAAAGAGTATATGAGGAAATCAAGGCCAAAAATTTCCCAAATCTCATGAATGAAATGCAAACATGTGTCCAGGAAGCACAGTGTACTGCAATTAGAAAAAATCCAAACAGACCTACTCCAAGACACAGAATATTCAGAATGCCAAATGCCAAAGATAAAAAGAAATTCTGAAAGCAGCATGGAAAAAGCAAAACATCATATACAAGGGAGGTCCAATAAGACTTATTGCAGATTTCTCTTCAGAATTCATGGAGGCAAGAAGGTAGTGGTATGATATAATTAAGCTACTGAAAGAGAAAAACTGTCAGCAAGAATTCTTTATCTGGAAAAACTGTCCTTCAAATCTGACAGTGAGTTTAAAATATTCACAGGTAAATAGAAACTTACTCTTTGTAAACAAGAAGGAGTTCTCCAACCAGGAAAAAACGAGAGGAGAGGGGAACTTGGAAAACATTGTAGAAGTCAAGACTATGAGAAAGGGTAACCAAAAAGGTAGAAAGATGAACAACAAGAAAAAATATGAGATATGAAAACCAAAGGCTAAAATGGGTAAAGTAATGCCTTTACAGTAATAAATTGAATATTAATGGATTGAACTCCCCAATCAAAAGGCTTAGGCTGACAAAATGGCTAAGAAAACATGAGCCATCCATATGCTGTCTATAGGAGACTCACCTTAGACACAAGAATGCAAATAGACTGAAAGTGAAAGGTTGGAAAAAGATATTTCATGCAAATAGTAACCAAAAGGGAGCAGGGGTAGCTATACTGTTGTCAGACAAAACAGACTTTAAGTGCAAAGAATGTTATAAGAGATGCAGAAGGCCATTATATATTAATAAAAGGGACAATCCACCAGGAGGGAGTAACAATCATAAATATCCATGCACCTAACCAGGATGCCCCAAAATACATGAGACAAACTCTGGTAAAAATGAAAGGAGAAATAGATGTTGCTACAAGAATATATGGTGTCTTCAACATGCCACTCACATCAATAGATAGAACAAATAGAAGATCAACAAGAAAACAAAGAACTTGAACAATATGATAAACAAGCTGGACCTGACAGAACTATATTTAACATTGCACCCCAAATCAGCAGGTTATACATTCTCAAGGGCTCATGGATCTATCTCCATGATAGTCCATGTGTTGGGCCACAACACAGGTCTCAATAGATTTAAGAAGCTTGAAATTATACAAAGAACCTTCTCTAATCATAATGGAATAAGTCAGGAAAGGGGAAATTTTGCAGATATATTGAGGCTAAGCAACAGAGTCCTCAACAATCAGTGGGTCAAAGAAGAAATTGCAAAAGAAATTAGTAGATATCTCAAGACAGAAATGAGAAAACAAATTATCAAAACTTATGAGATATAGGAAAGGCAGTGTTGAGAGGGAAATTTATAGCTGCAAATGCCTATATTAAAAAAGAAGAAGAATGTGAATGTGTTAAAGAAATTTATACCCTATTTTTGTTAAGATAATTGTGGATGTGCCTAGATTTACTAAACTAAACATATAAATAATGACATATGCTTACATATCTTTCCCTATTTTTTTTTTTTTGACATCAAACTCAGTCTTGGATTTCTAGCCTTTCTACATGTTAATGATAATTGTGTTACTTTAATAGACTTGTTAAACTTCCTATTTAGGGTGGAAGGAGGGGACTAACATCATTGATTAATTATTGGACATTGTCTTAGTTTACTGGGACTATCATAAAAATCTACCATAAACTGGATGGCTTAAAACAGCAGCAATTTATTGTCTTACAGTTCTGGAGGCTAGAAGCCCAACATCAGGGTCAGCATGGCCATGCTCTCACTGATGTCTGCAGGGTTCTGGCGGTGGCTTGCTGGCAATCCATGGTGTTTTTGGCCTGTGGCATAACTCAATCTCTGTCTCTACCACAGGGGTGTCTTCTCCCTGTTTGTGTCCAAATTTCATCTCTTTAGAAGAATGCCAGTCATATTGGATTTGGGACAACACTGATCTAGTTTGGCCTCATTTTAACTAATAACAACATCAAAGTCCCTATTGCTAAATAGGATCACATTCACAAGACCAGGTATTAGGTCTTGTTTATCTGTTTGGGGGTGGGGTGGGGGACACGATTCCATCCATAACAGACATCAACCAACTTTAAGGGTTATTCAATTATGCTAACTACACAACACACACTCATAAATTTGCATCTTGGAATTGAGATTTTCCCCTAAGTAACTGTGGCACAGCAGAGCTTTGAGAATTGAAGCCAGAATTCCAATCATAATCTTGTGCTGGTTCTAACACATCAGTTACCTGTTTTGGGTAAACACTAATATACTGAATACATGGAACTGAATTTCACATAATTGAGTGAATGGTTTGATACAAATATTTGCTTACTAATGTAGCCCTGATATTATAGTTGGAAACCCTTGTAATTTGGCCAAGTCAAAATTTGTGCATTTGTTGAAGTTAAATGGAGATGTGTGAACGAAGTGTTGGTTCTGCCTCATTAATTCTCAGAAAGTAATTTATAGATCTTTTGATTCCATGGCAAATTGTTTCTGTAGATTTTTTAGATGCTTAAGGGATGTATTTACTTTTCCCTTACAAAGTGGAAGAATAGGTTTAAAATCATCAAATGATTATCTTAATTCACTTCTTTTGCCTCTCAGCAGGCATTATACTCTCCAATTTGATAGTTAGAGTGTTCAATATAAATAACTTGCACCCAGAAAAGATAAACTTTGGTGCAAAAACATATTCCACATTTTACTTTTATTCAACAATCAGGGAAAAATCATCAGAATTATTATCAGGAGAAGACTAAAAGCTGGTTACATTTGCAATACAAGATGTTAAGTATATATGTGTTTTATATATTAACAAATAGAAAATAATGAACTCTACACGCTTTGTTGAACAAACACAATTTTACCCAGAACGAAGTAAGCACAATAGCTGGAGTTTGCTGACATCTAGTTCTCAACAAAGTCAAAAGAGAAAGATATGTCAACAACGGTATTTAAGTTGGCAATTTCCTAAGGCAAAGTAATATCTCTCTTCTGAGAGTATATTTGGGTATTCCCAGAAGACCTGTTTTGTGAGTGTATGTGTTGGATGATTGCCAGATATAAACATTTATGTGCAGTTGCTTCCTGTATGTTGAATTGTTACAAGGGCATGAGCCCAGGAACTCATAATGCAGAGGACTGTTATATTTTGCTGAAGATTAGGCACAGTTAGAGATGGGCAAATCTTGGGAAACATTTTAGAAGAATGTTTTTCTGATTCTTTGACCTTTCTGATGGAAACAACATTTGGGGGAAACAAGCTGCATGATCAGGATGAAACTGGT
>PVKH010014957.1:0-16293 GCA_004027955.1 Chaetophractus vellerosus | reverse complement strand
AGGAACAATTCAAAACCATTGGCAATTATTCCAAAATTAGAATTCCTCCTAGTTTTAAATGCACGCATCACACTAACAGTATTCTGGCAAGACAGTCTTTCCCAACATAAGAAAGAAACTCGGGTCAAAAATGCTACAAGAATGGTTATTTTTCCATGTTGTCAAAAAAACCATGCCCAGATCTCTTACATTGCCTAAAAACTTTTTTTTTCCAATGAATCAAAAAGCTTGATTTAGCACCTAAGCATGCTCTGTCCCTCAACATGTATATTTTAAGCATAACTTTTCAAAGGACTCGTAATCCTGGTAAGAGCACCTGGTAAGATCTAGAAGACATCAGTCAGTCATTTACAGCCTAGCTAAATTTATTTAATAACATTACTTCCTTCCTATCATACAGCAGAGACTAGCTATACTGACAAATGGAGCTAATAAAGAGGGACAAGGGAGAGAGGAAATGAGGAAGAGAGCAAAAGTTATTTTGAGCAAGTAACTGTCTGAGGAAGGCAAGCCTCATAAACAGAGGGGGATAATTCTCCAAAACAAGGAGGGCTACAAGGGTAGTGACTGTCTGCAAAAGTATGGAGGAAATGTTGTGTGTAGAAACAGGGGAGGAGTTACCCAAAATCAAGCTTTTAAATTTCTGAATTTGGAAGAGGACTATCTACATTCAAGACACCCTAATTTAACTGACCTAATTGAATTAGTTTAAATCTGTTCTGTCTTCCTTTGGTAGTACTCCCAGCTTGGTAATCACAGGACTCATCCCCTCCCATTTCCATCTATTTCCTGGGTGCTACCTTCTCCAACGTGAAACCAGCCTTTTCTTTCAAGCTCTATTTCCCACTTTCCACAGCAATGCACACATAAAGGGCAAGCAGGCCCTATCCATACAGAACATCTATTAAACAGAGAACATATTGTGGTGGTTTGAAACCCCAGAAAATCATATTCTTAAAGCTAACCCATTTCTGTGGGTGTAAACCTATTGTAAGTAGGCCTTTTTGATGCTGTTACTTCAGTTAAGGTATAATCCAGGGTGGGTCTTAATCCTCTTACTGGAATCCTTTATAAAAGAAGGTAATTCACAGAGAGAAAGCCATGAAAGCAAGAAATGGAAATCAATGAAACCCAGAAGAGAAGGGAGAGACCAGCAGATGCTACCATGTCAGAGGAGTGGGAATTGTTGGCAGCTGGGTTTCAGGAAGAAAGCATCATTTTGATGATGCCTTGATTTGGACATTTTTCTCTGCCTCAGAATTACAAGCTTGTAAGATAATAAATCCCCATGGTTAAAACCAACACATTTCATGGTATCTGCTTTGAACAGCATAGAAAACTAAAATATATATGAACACATCTAGTACAAAGTATGAGTGCTACTAGTCCATCTAGTACAAGAGGAGCAACCCTTGCTTAGCTGGCATTGGTGGAAGACTTGATGAAAAAGGTGAACCAACTCTCCTGTCATTTCATCTGCAGACCAGTGATCACATCTATAGTCTTGTTCTGAACTTAAGCTTTTAGGCATTGAGACCATGATTTATGCTTCTTCTGATTCTTGGAATGGTGCCTTGAGCAGAATGTTAGTGATGGTAACTAACATTTATTGAGAAGTTACTCTGTGTCAGACCTGGTGCTGAATGCATTGCAAGTATTACCTCATTTCATCCTCACAACAACCCTAGGACATATGTGTTGCTATTGTCCCATTTGGCAGATGAGGACACTGAGACTTTGATAATTTAAACAACTCATCAACAGTTGCATTCCTTGTATATATGAAGACCAGAATTAAATTCAGGTTTGTGTGATAATGTATATTTGCTGGATTCATGAAGATGAGAATACTTCAGTTTTCTGAGGCTGAGGCTATGGGACAATCAGGAATCCATGCAGCTCTAGATTAACTAGATGACACTTAAGCCCTCCTTCCATAATCCGCCCCACCCCCCACTGTACTCTCCAAGTGAAGATGGTCCATGACCATCCAGCTGGTCTTGTACTATCTCCCATAGACTTCATCACCCTCCCCTTTGCCTCCCTAAATCATGCCTACTCTTCAGGATTATGCTCAAGATCTTCATGAGAGTTTGGGTTGAGGGTCTGACTGTTCTGGGTTATAGTCCCTGCACCAACACTTATTATCTTCATGTAACCTCTTACTTACATTCCTGCTCTGTAAATGAAAGTGATGATAGTGTCTGCCTCATGCAGGATGTAAGAATAGAATGATAAAAGGCATTAGGTACAGAGTCTGGCATATAGAAAGTGCTCAGTAAATATTACTATTTAGTACACATTGTTGTTTTTGTGTTTATGACAGATCACCTTCACCACCTTCTTTGAACATTCTCAGAACCACTATGTAGTAGCAATTATGTTTTACATAGGTTTTATTTTATATCAACTAGACATATAAACCCTTTGACAAAGAATAGTTGTATATGAAATTTCTGGGGATATAAAATTCCTACCCTCACCTTAGCTCCAATAAGAGGTTCCTGGGGCAACAGTGCCCTGGCCCTTAGCTCAGCACCCCAGGCCTGTGTGTTTTTTCAGCTCCTGGGTCATCTACAAGAGGTAGAAAGTCCCTAGATGCCAAAGGGGAAATCGGTCTTAGCCTAGGATTAAGCTTGCTTCTTTCTGATGATTGGTATCAGCCTTACCTAACCTCTTGGATTTCAGATATTTACTTACCTTAGCCATAAGGCTAGGTTATTCTTTAACACATTTGAAGAGTTGAATTTTGGCTTCCAGAACTTTCACTCGCTCAGAACATATCCCAGATGCCCAGCTGCCAACTTGTCCCCAGTTATATTTACTCTGAGAAATTGCAGGGCCACCAATCTTCCTTTTGCAAGTACTAGAGCCAGAATTCTTTGTTCAAGTATTTTTGTCATTGTTTTTAACAGCATGTGTCTGCTTTCAAGGAATTTCTAGCTAGATTATGTAAAAACATGTCTTTGTGCAATAAATTTAATCTCTTCCTTTAGCCTCTTGCTTCTGACAACTTGAAGTAAATACTTTGACTAAAGACCTTACCCTGAAAGCCTGGTAAACTCAGTTATCTCAGCTTGAGAAGAGTGGGAACCAGAAATTGCATCACTTGAACAAGTCCTTCCTTCTATTCCCCAGAATCTTTACCCACAAGTTGTAGAAATAGAATTTCCATGGAAATGTATATGTGACGCTTTCAGGGGCACTAATGAGGATATATAATTCAACTGACACACCAAGAAATATGGAAAATAAGAACTGTTGCAGGAATATGCAAAACAAATATTAGATGTCTATTTTATCCCAAGTTTGATAGTAGTTTTATCCTCTATAAGAGAAGTTGTCCCTTCTGTTAGAGGAAATGTTGAAAGGAAACCAGAAATAAGATAATTCTAAGACAATATAGGAAATTCAAAGTAAAGAAATTGGTTGGTGGAAAAGAACTAACAAAGATAAGTATATTTAAACAAACATACACAAATATAAATGCAAAGTTTCTATTGAGCCTTAGTGGGATTTATGAATAGAAAGACATCATTTGGCCTAAAATAGTTAAATGTGTTGAAAAGAGGAAAAGTTTTACAGCATCAAAACGTCTATAACTGAAAAATCAATGAATATGGAGTGGCAGGTATGATGGGAAGTATGGGAAATAAGATAGATGAATTAGATACAGAATCAGTGATGTAGCAGGAGTATGCTGCAAAACTCATTCAGATGGAAGAAGTGGACAATGCTTTTCAAATACAGATCACAGAGTGTCTACATTAGTGAGGAAAGTCTCATATATTGAAGAATGCATTTTGCTAAAAGGAGACATTAAATATATAACCTGCTGACCATTTATTTTTATTAGATACTAATGGAAACTGATATTCTAGACAACTTTGATTGCAAATAAAGTGATAAGAACCTTGGGACAAAGTGATCATAGCATCCTGAAATCAATAATATAGAGGAAGGAAAGGAAATACTAGATGAGAGGTGTCCAACGTGGCAGAGCAAAGAGGAGGTAAAGTGGCATCTGATTCATCTGGGGACAATGTAAAATTCACATACTTCTTACCCCACCACTGGGCTCCTCACCCACAACCAATAGTGCATCTGAGTTCTGGGGTGTCAAAGGGAGGAAATGGGATTCTAGGGTGGGGTCATTCTCTCCTGGAGAACTTGCGTTGTGGCTCTTCCTCCCATCACAGCTTGGGCCCGCACAAGTGCTTGCCCAAGAGGTCCAGCTTTAGGTCCACAGTACAGCCAGAGAAACAAGGGTGATAATGTCAGCAATAGGCCAAATCTATCTCTGATTGGTAGTGTAAGTTGGGATGATCCACTTTTTGGACTGCAAATATCCCTGGACATATTTTTTTAACCATTCAGGAAGGGAAGGGAAACTCCTGACTGAATTACCTGACTTCCTGCTCTTCAGGTAGGTTGGGGCTCTAGCTGGTCCTATCTGTGCCCCTATTTGTAACCTGACTTTGTGAAGCTATTCCTGATAGTTACAAGAGAAATATGCCTCTACAGAATGGAGGCTAATTTGGGCAGAGGGTTGGTGAACTAGGTTTTAGACATACAGATTTTGAATTGCTGGTGGTACATCTAGTTGGAAGCTATTGGATACTATTACCAAGGAAAAGAGTCAAAGAACATATGAAAGAAGGACAAGAATAGATCCAGGAAGAAGAGTTGTAGTTGTTGATGCTGGTGGAGTGGTAAGAAAAGCAGAGTCAGAGAGAGGGACAGCAATGGAATCAGGAAGAGAAGAATCCAGAAGAGTAGCTTGATACTATGAACTGAACAAACGCTATCAGATTAGGACTGAAGCAGTCATGTGGATAAAGAGGGGAAGGGAGGGTTGGAAAAAATAAAGTTCAGATTATACAGTCTGAGCATGAAGAGCCATTTACAGAAAACATTATAGTGCTGGTTTTAAAATCAGATGAAGTTCAAGATTAAAAGGCTGGAACAAAGAAGGCACACATGACTTAGAACAAATGCAAAAGAGGACCATGAAATTATAAAAAAGCGATTTCAAGAAAACTAATCCCAGGCTAAACTGAGGCTTACAAAAATAAAATTTCTAAAAATAGAGCAAAAGACTTTTAATGTTATATGTAAATCAAGAATAAAGAACGAGCTGGTTTAATACTTGAGGACAAGAATATGAAGGTAGCAGATAGCACAGAGAACAAATTCCTTAGCTTCTATTTTACTTTCACCTTTTTGACCAGCAGAATAGATCCTATAGGCTGAGGTCTTTAGTGTAGTGACGTGAGCCACTCTCCCTGCTTTGTTGTAATCAATACCTTTGTCATTTTATGGCACTATATTTACAGATTTTTAAAAAATCAGTAGAAATGTATAGATGTACCTTATATTTGAAGGTCTGCAGTATTCATGGTTTGCATTTCTTCAGATCCTTTGCGGATCAAGGTCAGTAAATTGACATAGCTCAAGGTCACCAATACAGAGATAGCTTGAGTATTGCTTTGACCTTTATTAATATTCATCACACTCATTTTAGGCTTAATTTTTCTTTCTTTCTCTTTACATTTAAGAACTAAAACCCTGGGAAAAACTCCTGAGTTCCTCATTTGAGTCTGAATGTGATCTGAGAGGTAGTTAACCTTGGAAAGAAGGTAGAAATGAAGACAAACTTTCCTTCTGGCCGCCCGATGCTTCCGTGTGAATTGATGGATCCCTCAAGGATGACTGCGACACCATGACAAGTGTGGAGGGAAAAGTTATGCTGAAGCTGACATTCACAGGGTGTATTAATTATAAGTATCCATCTCCCTAGTGATCATGTACTTTCTTTTTCCCCAGGAAGCAAACGGACCAAGAATTTTACTTTTGATGGAAATGAAGAATGTTTGGAGTTCTTGTTAAGTTTCAACATACCTTTAAAAGTTAAATTCATTTTCACACTAACTTTGGAGTCTGCAGATCTCAAACTTAAATTATATATAATAAAAGGAGAAAATGTACACTTTCTTTTTCTCATGGCACTGCATAGAAATTGGAGTGAACCCAAAATTAAATTAATACGAATGGGAACATGTTCGACTTTATTTTAGTGACTTAAGGGGAGCAAGTTTCATAGGGGCTGATCAAGAGTTCTCTTTCTATTAAGTAACCGGAGGCATGTTCTGTTAAAATCTTGGATGCTGAATGCATTCATGATTGTGATGCCCTAAAGAGAAAGGAAAGCTGGCTGGAACTGGTCGTTAGCACTTCCAGAAGGTGGAGCTTCAGAGAGAGATGGTGGGCTCACAAACATCATGCACAGGGGGCCACCCTCTTACAGATCCAAAACCATGGTCAGGCATCTTCTAAAGAAAAATAAATCTGCCTGGGAAAACCACTCAGTTTGGCTGACTGTCATGTTTTGGACCAACTGTCAAAAAAATAATTGATGTTGACAGTATGTGCATAGGGAAGTTGTATGGCAACAATACATCTTTAATCTTCTAAAACCATTTGGTGTTCAGCAAACACCAGCCTTAGACAGCCTGTCTGGCTAATTCAGGTCAAAGTCTATACATTGTCTCAGCAGGTTATTTTGCATGAGTTCAGTGCAGCCAGCATTTCACCTGCGCGCATTTATTTTAGTTCCCCGGATTTCCGTATCCACTGCGGGCTCTGAAATGATGTCATTTTCCTAAGTCAATTCTTTGTCCTCGAATGGATTCTGGATGCTGTTGTTACGGCTCTTGTTATTTGTTTATTTCCCTCCAGGTAGCTTCACAAGCGCGAGAGAGCAAACTTTTCTTTAACTTTCATGAACTTTTTTCTTATCTGAAACTTCTTTATAGCCCTTTCCATATTTTATTAAAGCAATTATCACAAATCAACAAGCACATGCAAAAAGGTTTAAGGGGTTCATGAAGCTATTTTTAAAATCTTTTTGAACCAACCACTTTTAATGTGTTTTCTATTTTGGGTGTGTGTGTGGGGGGGGGGGGGGGGGAGATGAACGTATCAAACCGCATGGATTTTCCTTAGCAGTAAATCACCATTTCAAAGTGCAGAGTCCCTATTCTCCAGCATGTTTTCCAGCTGTCCATCATTTGCTCATAACACTTAATTTTGCTTCCTTAACAATATGAATTTTATAATGGTCACAAGTTTAGGAGCTATTTTCCTCTAGTCAAATGTTTTCTTACTGGAAAATGTCACTATGTAGATAAGTCACAATAAGATCAACTCATGAATATGCACAGGGCATATTTTGAGTACTGTATTATCCACTTAATGCTCTTTTACTGGCTAGATCACCCATATTCCTGATTACTCTCCCCCATTAAATCCTTAATTGCTATTTAAACCAGGCAATTTTTCATAGTAATTCTTGCCCAGTCTAGTGTCCTGTATTGCCACTTGATATTACATATGACATATAATTCTCTCTCATTCTCAAAATTTATGTGATTCATTTATCGCTTCACTTTTCAAGTAGGGATGTTTTGAATTTTTTGGAATTTATTGGCCATATTTTCCAAATGAGAGGACTCTGGAGCTGTCCTTGGAAAACAGATCCTAATATAGAAGTTCTAAAACATTCCTCCTTCACATGGAAAGATCTGAGTTAGAGTAATCACTCAAAACCCTTCATTTCTCAGTTTAGAACAAAGCATTTTGCACTTTGATATTTGAGGTTATACTTGGTGCTAGACATACAGATCTACCTATTTTGAACTGCTTTTACTCCCTAGAAGGTCCTAGAAGCTAGTGAATGTCTTTCTCGAAATTAATATTTCTTCCTAATCACACCATGCCCTACTTTGCTAAATGGTTCCTTGCTAGCTAGTTCCTAAAGATTTTAAAAGTCTTTATTTTAAATATCTGCAGAAATCCAGCACCTTGTATTATGCATATCTCTTTTGCTTAGATTTTGGCTATTTTTTGGAGGGATGTACAACTTTGGGGGAATCTTGGTTGGTTGATACAGGCACTATCCAGTAGAGTTCAACTTGTCTGTAAATTGCCTTGTGAATAGGAAATTTTAATTTTCCCTTTAAGTTTCAATCATATAAAATTGTCAATACCCAATTTGTTTTGACCCACAAAAATATAGTTCAAATTTATAGCTTGAGCTGTTGGAATATTTGAATTAGTGTGTACATATGGTGATGTTTACTTGAATGATTTGGGTAATCATCTGTATTCTAAAGAATGCAATATATTCCATACTCTCAGTACCTGGTTTTAATTCTTAATTCTCATTTCGAGTTCTGAGGCACAGTCCTTGCTGCACTGTTTGACTGGCTGAGACATTTGGGTCTGGTGGGCCACTCAAGCCTAGATATCCTATGTGGTGGTTAGGGGAATACTTTATTATCCTGAGCTTACTGCTTTATCTCAAATTACAATGAAAGAATCCCCCCAAAATAGGCCATATATTTCATTTTTACTACAGTGGTAGTAAGTTGTTTAGGGGTATATGAAGTCATTACAGTGTAGCAATGTTGAAGTCAAACAGACCTGGGGTCTGGTCATGGTTCTGCCAGTTCCTTAATCGATGTCTTTGGGCCAACTATCTATCTCTCCATGCCTCAGTTTTCTCAACTGTGAGAAAATATGGATAATAGTGCTGATAGGTAAGAGTTAACCCATGCAAGCTTGATCCCTTGCAGATCAGTTGGTCACCTTCAAAGCTCAATGGAGACCAGTTATGGACCAGTCCAAAGCTTAGATCCCAAACCCAGACCCCATCCCCAGTTCCATGCATCATGCATGGGATGGGCTGGCGCTTCCCCATCCAAGAATGCCGATATTGGGCCCTGGATCACTCATGCAGAGGAGTTGGATCATGAGCACAAAGCCACTAGAAAAGGGCTGAAACCAAGATTTCCATGTCTTATATCTTGTCTTATATCTGTCTTATATCCTGTTTGTATCCTGGCCTCTCATGATGGCAGTAGAATGGGCATTGCTAATCGTGCAGCTTAATAGCCCATACCAAAAGGTTGGGTCCCTCTTCCAGCCCTCCTAGGTTTCTCTAGGCTCCTCTAAAATGCAATGGAAAAGGCAAATCTACACACCTACTTTTTCTCCTGCCCCATGAATTTTTCCCCAAAGAAAGATGCTTCAGCAACAAGATCTTAATTATCCAAAGTCACTTTCTTTAGTGTTTAAATTCATCAGATAATTGCTCAATTATCCACTTTGTTTTGTTTGTATAGATATCCTGGCTCAAGTCCATTAACCAACTAATGTACATCAAAGATGAGAAAATTAGGAGATTGTGCCTATGTTGATATTTCTGTTCTCAATCCAATGGTTTGCTTGTATCACTGATGTCTGCTGTCCTCATTAGGAGTTATCAAATCAAAGTAATGTTTATTGTGCCCAGCAAATGAGTTAAAGTAGTCTTGTATTTACTCTTTGGCTACCAGGTTGAAGAGACATTATTTCTGAATTAGAGGTGAAAATGTAGTTTTTAATACCAGAAGGCATTTCAGATAAAGTATCAACCTCTGGTGAGAATATGAGATTTGAGCATTTCTCCAGGACCCAGAATTCATTTACCTCAGACTTTGTATCTAATGGGCCACCATGTCAGTCCTTCTCAAGAGGTGTTAATGATGCTCATTTCTGAAATGGTCTGGACCAGTAGAGGCCAGGGTCAGTGCCTTTAGCTGACCAGTTGGTGGCACCTGGTTTCTGATGTGCTGTTGTGCTGGCAACACATAAGAAGGCAACCTTCTTTTTCTGCAGAGCATTCTTTTTCCCTTCTGGACTAATCCTGAGGAAGGATGAGAGCAGCTAGAACTTCTGTCTAGGTCACTGGACAAAACAGGACTTAAGGGAAACATTGTTTAGGCTTCTGGGGTAGTATGGTTCCTGTATTAGATTCATTAATATCTTTTTCCCCTCCTTGAGGTTGGGCTTGGCCACATGACTCAATTTGACCAATTAAATGTGAACACAAATGACCTGTTTCACTAGTAGGGAAAAGCTTTAAAAGACAATGTATTTCCGAGTTACTACAATAAGCAGAACTTCTTGCCAACTCATGGTGGGCCTGTAGCTTGAGAGGGAAATAAACTTTGTTGTCTTTAGTGGCTGCGATTTGGGGGTTATCAATACTTTAGCATAATCTGATACTTGGATTGAATCTTCTGCTACTAGTCTAAGAACAATAACCAACATGGAACCTCCTTACTTAAACCCAAATAACGGGGGGAGGGGGTGAGAAGTAGGGGTGGGTGGTGGAAGGAGTAACTGTTGTGCCTGAACCAGGCTCAGAGAACATAAGGTTGTTTGCAATTTTCTTTTGACAGATATTTTGGGTTGACTATGACTTCTGGCCCTCTCCATTACCTTTTCTATTCAAGAGCTAACTTTTAAATAGCTACGGTGCCAGGTAACCTAGGACAAACCTGCAAAGCAGGCCAAGAGAACATTTTTTTTCCTCTACATGAACAAATAGACTTGATAAGCAAGGACAGCACAATACAAGAAGATATGGGACATTTCATTTCCCTTAGAATACTTAAAGTTATAAGAAGAAAAGAGAAAGTAAGCATGTGATGCTCTAAATTCTTTTTATCTTGAAACATGTCTTATTTGTATATATTCATGTCTTTTGTTAAATTTGGGAAGTTTCGAGCCATTATCTTTGAATGTTTTCTCACCTCCCTTCTTTTCTCCTTCTCCTTCTAAGACCCCCACTGGTATATATTAGTGTGCTTGAGAGTGACCCTCAGGTTCCTCAGGCTCTGTCCTTTTTTCCATTCTTTCTTGTTTTGCTCCTCAGACTGTATGATTTCAATTGTTTTATCTTAAAGTTTGCATTTTTCTTCTGCCAGCTTCAATGAGCTGTTGAAACAAATCTAGGAAATGTTTTATTTCTGTTCCTGTGGTCCCCTTTCGATGTTTGGTTTCCTTTAATAATTTCCATTTCCATTTTGATACTTTGTGTTCATCTATCATTTCTCTGATTTCCTTTAGTTTTTGACCATGTTTTCCTTTAGCTCATTGAGCACACATGGACCATTTTTTTTTAGAAGACTTTTTCTGGTATGTCTCAGGATTGATCCTCCTTATCTTTTCAAATGTTTATTTGAAAACTGTGTATCTTCTTTAAGGAAATATCTGTTAATATCTTTTGCCTATTTTTAATTGGGTAGCTTGTTTTCTCATTGTTAAGTTTTAAGTGTTGGATACAAGTCCTTTATCAGATCCTGGTTGCTTTTATTTCCTTTTCTTGCCTAATTACCCTGGCTAGTATCACTGGTACAATGTTGAACAGAAGTAGTAAGAGCAGACGTACTTACCTTGTTTCTGATCTTAAGGGGAAAACTTTCAGTGTTTCACCATTAAGTATAATATTGACCATAGATTTTTCTAGATGACCTTTATCAAGTTGAGGAATCCCCTTATATTGCTATTCTGTTAGATGTTTTATCATGAAAGGGCATTTATTTTTGCCAACTGCTTTTTCTGCATCTATTGTAATCATAATGTGGTTTTTGCCCTTTTTTCTATTAATATGGTATATTACAGTGATTAATTTTCATATGTTGAACTAACCTTGAATTCTTAGGATAAATCCCACCTTGTCATGCCATATAAGCCTTTTTAGATGTTGCAGGATTTGGCTTGCTTGTATTTTGGGATGTTTTGCACCTATATTTGTAAAGGGTAGTTATTTTCTTTTGTTGTGATGTCTTTCATTGGTTTAGGTACCAGGGTAATAAAGGTCTCATAGAATGAGTTATAAGTATAAAGGTCTCATAGAATGAGTTATAAGTATTCTGTTCTCTCCTATTTTTACAAGAGTTTGTGAAGGATTGTTAATTTTTCTTTATATATATGGTAGAAATTCATCAGTAAATCATCTGGTCCTTGGCTTTCTTTGTGGGAAGTTTTTTTGATTATTAGATCTGTCTCTTTACTACTTAAGTGTCTATTGAAATATTATACTTCTTTTTGTGTCAGTTTTGGAAGTTTGCATCTAAGAATTTGACCGTTTTGTCCAGGGTATCTAAATTCTCGGCATAAAATTGTTCATAATAGTCTGTCAGTCTTTTTGTATGGATATAATCCTTTTTATAGACTGGCAGTAATGTTCCCACTTTCATTCCTGATTTTAGTAATTTAAGAGTTCTCTCTCTCTCTCTCTCTCTCTCTCTAGCCAGGGCTTGAGCCCGGGGCTTCATATGTGGGAAACTAGTATTCAACCACTGAGCCACATTGGCTCCCCTGAGTTGGTTTTTACATTTGTTTGCTCTTTGTGTTTTTGTTTTTATAGGAAGCACCGGGAACCAAATTCGGGACCTCTCATGTAGGAAACAGGCACTCAACTGCTTGAGCCACATCCATTCCTCTTGTCTTTTTTATCCTTCTATATAAAATTTCATAAATTTTGTTGATTGTGATTATTATTAATATTTATCTTGAGTAGGAAAAGGAAGGGCCTTTGTTGACTCTCCCTCTGTCTGACTTTTAGAGTCCAAAGTATTCACTCATTACCTTATAAAAATAAATTAAGTATCTCTTATCTTTAGCCAAGTATTTTCTAAAAACAACCTATTATGGATTTATGGGAATTAAGATTAAAACCTTGTAAGATTATAATTTCAATTTACATTTCTTCTTGGGTTACAAAGGACTAGTAAATTCTACAAGGTAGACTACCTTAAATTTGCCCCCAACCTACATTTTTAAGTTTTAATATATGTGTGTCACTTTCAGAAGGCTAACAATTAGGAATCTCCTTGATTATTCATGATTTTTACTTCTGAGGCTTGTTAAAATAATATAGATTCAATCTGCTCATTGTTTTTAGTGTTAAGGACTTTGGTTGTGTTTACCTTCTGTCTTTGTTTGTAGATTGAAGGGTCCTTTTCTTCCAATTTGTCCATACACAGAAGGCCCTTAATCAGTCCTCTTGATTATTTGGAACTTTTCCATCCCTTTTATGTCTCCCTTGAGGTGGAGTGACCAGAATGACATGCTGTATTCCAGATGTGAACGTACCACAGTTTTGTAACAGTAGAGGATAATTTTCCTTGTATTGTGGAATGGAGATTGTTAGCTATCTGAAAATGTTAATTCTGTGGGGAAGAGACTGTGGCATAGTGGATTGGAAATCTTTGGAAAGAGAGAAGAAATTGTTTCCTCCATGCTCCCATGGTCAGATGCCTGAAATAAAGATAATGGTACATAGCTTCCTCCAAATTGTTCAATGATAAAAGTACACATATTTTTGGTGAGAAGTTCCTGCTGTCTACCAAAGTCTCCTTCTGTTGTCTGAGATAAGAATCCTATTTGAAATCTGTATGCACCATCATTCATCTTAGCTTTCTCGTTTGCATGACTTCTGTTGCTCAGTAGCCAAATGGAAGATTAATCACAGAATTAGCATTTTCAAATCGCCAACAATCTCCTTTGCAGATGTGCAGTTATATTACTGAAGTCTGTTGTTTTGCCCTGCATTTATTGTTAATAATTAATGTACATTTCTGGGCAAAATTATGTGCTATCACCATCTGGTTAATTTAATAGAAATAGTCAAATCTAAAGCACTTTATTAAATATGTTGGAAATAATTATCATTATTATAAAGCAGTAAGCATCATGGTTTTTTTCAATAAAAAAATACCAGAAAATGAAACAATTCACCATATGTCAATTTAGTTACTGGTACTACAAACTCCTTTTTTAAAACAAAACAAAAGAAAACAAAACAACTCTTATCCAGTATTATGTAGTCAGTGTGGGAATTATCAGATTAAGAAGTTCATAGATTAAAAGGTAAGCTATAAGTAGTCAATTGAATTTTCAGTAAAGAGTGTGTAAAAAAGTAAACTGTATCTGCTAGGTGAAGAGAAATTATTTTTTACCTCATATTAGTCTTCATATTGAATATCAAATGAAAATTCTGGAGAGTAATAAGAATATAATTATGTGGCAGTTTTCTTCTTGGAGCTGTCTAAGGAAAACAAATGGTGTGAGGTAACTGCTCCTTTCTGAATTTGTAAAGTGCCAATCTAGTGAAGAAAACACCATTTAGCCAATATGTGGTGTGTCCTTCTTGATATGTTTTGCTTTGAAGATTGAAGCATAGATCACCACTGGGCTTTTAATATGATCTTGTTAATGCTCTCCTTATGTAGCAGAAGGCTCACGCTTCATATCA
This sequence comes from Chaetophractus vellerosus, assembly GCA_004027955.1. NCBI lineage: Eukaryota > Metazoa > Chordata > Mammalia > Cingulata > Chlamyphoridae > Chaetophractus > Chaetophractus vellerosus. The sequence continues at coordinate 2,144 of PVKH010014957.1, read as the reverse complement.
ACGAGGTACAGGTAAGCTGCCAGGGATTCCCCACCCCACAGCAGATGCTGCCCTTGTCTTAAATACTGGGATTCCTTTGAATTGCTCTTTTTCATAATTTAAATGTTAAAACACATTCCATCCTTTCCCATATTTACTCCCCACTGAGGCCAGCATGGGCAAAATCATGAGGTTGCGTGATATCCTCCTTACCTGTGTGATATTCCTGGCCCCCTTTCTTTACCAGATGTCCCTCTTCCTCTAAGTGGTTTCCAGTTGATCTTCTCCCAGCTGTGGGTGGATAATGGCTTATGCTGAGATTCTCTTCTGCAGGTGTTTGCATTGCAATGTAGGTGAATGAAAGTGCTAAGTGATTTATAAGCATGAATGGGGTATACACTGGTTATTCGGTCTCATTTCAATGATGAGAGATGAGAACAAGGCACAGTCTCTGTCCTCGAGTGGAATGAAATAGAGTCGATTCTCTTTTTTAAAAAAAATCAATTTTATTGATGCATATTAATAAAGCATACAATTCATCCAAAGTGTACAATGAATGGTATTTGGTATAATCACATAGTTGTGCATTCATCACTTCAATCATTAAAGTTGATTCTTATTAACATTAGTTCTCATTTATGGAGCTCTGTGTCCTAGACAGTATTTTGAGTACTTCCCATGGATTATCTTTTTGAATCCTCATAGAAACCCTCTGAGGAAGTTCTGTTTAACCCTATTTTACAGATGGGGAGACTGAAGCCTAGAGGGTTTCATTTGCTTGGCCAAAGTCTCATAGCAGGTAAGTGGTGGATCTGGGATTTGAACTTAGGCAGTTTGACTTCAGCAGTAATGGTTCTCAACCTGGTATGTACATTAGAATCACCTGGGGAGCTTTGCAAAATTACCTACGCCCAGATTAATTTCCCAAGAGTCTAATTAATTTGGGGTGGAGCCTGGGAATTAGTGCTTTATAAAACCTCTCCAGGTGATTCTACCACACATCCAGGGTTAGAAGTTGGGCTCCAGAGGCTACGGTCCTGGGGGAAATGAACTCAGATTCAGATTTAGCCAATAGTGAAGGCATCTACAATATACAAGGTTCAGTTTTATAAGCCTCACATGGATGACCTCCTCCAGCCCTAGGGGAGGTAGACAGTGTTATCTTTTACAGATGAAGAAACTAAAATATAGTGAGATAAAGCTGCCTTATTAAGATTGTGCAGGTAATAAGCAGCACACCCCGGATATGAACAGAGTTTCTTTGACTTTCAAACCTAGGACTTTTTAAAGAAGTGCATAGAAGTTAAATATTTACTGTGTAGCTACTATGTGAAGGGCAGTGTGCAAACCACTGTGATGTGATAGAAATGCATGCTGTTACAGTAAATAATATCAGAGAGTACATTACTGTGTGCTAAATTGTGTCCTATTGACCGGAGTGATGAGGGGTTCAGGGGAACAATTGATAATGATAACATTGTCAGGAAATGCCTCGTGTTAAAGGCAACTAAGAGAAAAGGAGAAGAAATGCTTACTTACAAAGCATGTCAGACTTCAGAATTGACTCACCAAATTAAAAAACAAACCAACAAGTATTGAAAAGGAAAAAAGCATGCAAAATTAACCAAGGTTACCTTGGAATGATGATAAAGAAGCAACAATTGCCTTACCTGGTTATCATAGTTACAAAGGTTGTGATATCTTCAGACATCACATAGGAAAAGCCTGGTAAAGCTTTGTTGCTGTTCGTTGTGTTTTAGTTTTCTGACTAGAAATGCATGTTTACAGGAAATGCTGAAGATTTATATTTGTGGACCGGAACCAGATGGCTTTTTTTCCTCCCCCAATTATGGTATACGAAATGCTAAGCCAAATAGGATGCAGGTCAGTGTGTCAGTTTTTGCTACCATGGCTTCATATGTGAGATAGGTTTGGGCCTGGGCCTTTACTGTTTAGTGATGAAATTTTAAGTCCCAATGCCACTCAATTAACAAGTCTTCTTGGGCTGGAGAACCTGCTCAATTTCCCTTAAATTATACTGCAGGTATCTTGACTAATTTGAGCCCCAATTCCTATGGCTCTTCGCAATATTCACTATAAAATAGCCATTGTTCTTTTAAGACTTAATTTAGCATTTATTTAATATAGTTATCACTCATTTATTC
>PVKH010014956.1:0-16281 GCA_004027955.1 Chaetophractus vellerosus | reverse complement strand
CCCCCCCATGTGTTATAATCCATTGCTGTCATTATTCATTTTGAAGCTCAAATATTCAAAAATCCAGCTCCTTCAAACTATCTCTTGTGTTCAATAATGCTCTGTAAATGTTTTCTGTAGAGATCTTATACATCTTTTGGTACATTTAATTCTTAAAAATCTTGTTTTTATGTTATTTAAGTGTTATCTTTTCATTTCACTATAATCTTTATTGCTGATGTATTTTTTTTTAAAGATTTATTTATTTTATTACATATCTCCCCTTCCCCCCGCTGCGGCAACTCGCCGAGAGTGGTCACTGCGCAGGCGCGGCTTTCCCCGCTTGTGGGCGGTCTCTGCGTCCGTTCACTGCCTGCGCTTGCTTCAGTTCGTGGGTGGCTGGCTGTGCTCCATCCGCGGGCGACCTGCCCTGCCCGTGGCAGTTCTTGCCCTGTCCGTGGCAGCTTCTTGCCCTGCCCACGGCGGTTCCGGCCCGCCCATGGCGGCTTGCCATTCTCAAGGCGGTCTGCCTGCTAGGAGAGGTCCCCGGGAATCGAACCCAGGGCCTCCCATGTGGTATGCCGGCGCCCTATCCACTGGGCTATCGAGCCGGCCCCTATTGCTGATGTATTGTTCACAATCTTTGCATATTGATTTTGTATTCATCAATCTTTCTATATTTCTCTTATTAATTTTAATCATTTGTATCTAGATTATTTGAGATTTCTGTGTACTGGGGCATATCATATGAAAATAATGACAGTGGTGTTACTTTCTAATATTTACACCTTTAATTTCATATTTGCCTTCCAGTAAAATGCTGACTAGAAATGGTGCTCACAGGCATTTTCAGCTTATTGCCAATATTAAAGAGAAGGATATTAACATTTCATTTTTGCTGTAGGGCATGGTAGCTATCCTTAATTAGATTAAGGAATTTCACTTTCATTACTAATTTGGGACAAGGATTTTCTTTTTGAATTATGAATGGATGAATTGCATTAAATAAAATATTTTGAATCTATTGAAATGATCATGTAAATTTTATCCTTCATTCTATAATTTGTGAGAAGTTGTATTAATTTGTTTTAAAATGTTAAAACCAATCTAACTTTATTGGTTTAAACCCAATTTATCTATAATCTGTTATCTTTTTTTAGCTTCTTGCAACTATGTTAACAAGTGTCTTTTAATTTTCCTTTCTCTTGGTGTGCTTGTCAGGTTTCTAAAGGAAGGATATGCTAGCCTCCTAAAATGATGTGCAGAATGCGCTCTTTTTTATGTAAAACTATGTGTAAGAATAGAATGATTTATTATTTAAGCATTTGATAGAATCATATGGATCTGAAGATATTTTTTGTGGGATGGTCTTTACTGATTCAAATTCTTTAGAACTTAAGAACTATGTAAGTTTTCTGTTTCTTCTCTAGTCAATTTTAGCAATGTGTATTTTTCTAGGAATTTGTCCAGTTTGTCTACATTTTCAAATTTATTGGCATAAAATTGTTTATAATATTTTTTAAACTTTTTATATTTATTGTAATGTTGCCTTCATTCCTGATGGTAATTATGTCTTAATTTTTGTCTTCTCTCTCTCTCCTTCCCTCTCTTTTTCTCTTTCCCCTCTTCCACCCTCTTTCTGTTTGTCTCTCCCTTGCACACATTCTATTTAAATAATTTCTATACTTATTTTTATTATTTTTTAATATTTCTTATATTTCTTATTATTTAATTTATATCCTTTTTTAACTTTTTGCACTGGATGCTTAACTCATTAAATTTCAGCACTTGTTATTTTTCTAATACACACATTTAAGGTTATATTAAGGTTCTAAATTTTCTTCTAAGAACTGCTTTAGCTGAACCCCACAAGAATTAGTTAGAAGTGACCCATAGGTTAATTAGAAGTGTATTTCTTAATATATAAGCATGGGAATATTCTAGCTGTCTTTTCAAAAAATTGATTCTACATTAATTAATTGTGATCAGAAAATATGCTTTGAATTACTCCAATCCTTTAAAATTTGATGAGACATGCTTATAGCTCAATACATTGTTACATTTTGAAAGCTTCATTTGTGCTTGAAACTTCTGGGTATTTGATGTGGTTGATTTGTTCTCTAGATAAATTTTATTAATCTTATTTTTCAAATCATATATAATCTAACTTGTTGAAAGAAATGTGATAAAATTATCCTCTATAATTGTTGAATTCTCCATTTCTCTTTTTATTTGTTAATTATTGTTTTGAATAATTTAGAGTTTAAAACTCTATTATTAGGTGAAGACAAATGTAATATTGTTATATATTCCTGGTAAGTTAAACCTTTTAATCAATATGAAGTAATCCTATTTACTCTAGTAATACATTTTGCCTTAAATTTTTTTATTGTGTGGTATTTCTTTTTGGATCCTTTCATTTTCAGTCTTTGTGTACATATGTTTGAGTTATGCTTACAAACATCATGCTGTTGTATTTTTTACTCATTCTGATAATCTTTGCCTTTTAACTGGAAATTTAGCCTATTTGCATTAAATGTAATTTCTGTAGCTATAGCTGGTATAAATCTAACATCTGATTTTTTACTTTCTATTTGTCCCACCTATTCCATGTTTAATTTTGCTTCTTTCTTATTTTCTTTGATTTGTGGCTGTGTGTTTAAATTACTGAGAATTATTTTTAAATTACCTGTTTGAAATTTATCTACTCTTTTTCTGTTCTTTTAGTGATTACTCTAGAAATTTAAACTGTGTATTTTAAATGAATGAAATCTCTCCTTTGCAAGTACTGCTCTCTGCCACGCTCCTGCAGTGTCTGCAATGTTTTGCAGAAATTGTTCCCAATGTAGGAAACCATTCCTGTCCTTTCTGTTATTATTTTCCCAGTCAACTTCTAGTCATATTTCATTTTTTAATGTTAGGATTCTAGGAGATGTAAAAGAGTTTATAAAAGAAATTAAGATTGAGTTTTCTCTGCATCCCTCACATTACACCAAGTAAATATAATTGCATCCACCTCATTCCGGTCATTTCAATATATATTTGTTGAGCACTTATATATATCAAGTATTGTGTGGGAATTGGGAGTTCAAAGATGAATATGACATCATCCTTTCACCTCAAGGACTTCATAGTTTGGTGGGAAAGACAGATACATAATAAAATAGTTTTAATAATTTTTAGTTAGAGAGCCATCTGCAAAGAGAGTTATGGGTGCCCAGAAGAGCACTTAGCCAAGCCTGGGATCTCAGGGAAGACTTTCTCAGTATCCTTCTGCCAGGTCCTGTGCAGGTCAATATCTCTAGCATCTAGAGAAGGGTTTGCTCTGATTAAACTCGGTGGCAGGACAGGTAATTTTAGAACTAAAGATGATTTTTGTTCTTTGGCAAGAACATGATTGTTTATTTTACTTGATTGAGGCACTTTCTTTTTACCAGCAACGACTAATGAAGAGCTGACAACCTTCTCAAAGAGGAACTTTTAAAATAGTGACTTTATTAGGTTTATTACTGGGAAGTGAACTGTGACAAACTTGTAAAGCAATGCCCCCACAACCTACGTCTCAGAAAAGAATTCCTCTCCTGAGAATAGAGTGGTGATTTTCATATCAGGGTCTGTGTGCACTTGGAAACACCTGGAAACTTTCCATGGTCTACACAGGCCCATGATTTTAAGGAAATCAGTTTCCAGATCTTCAGCTTCCATATGTTTGCGCTCCTAAAACTCTCCTAAAATTGTCTTCTGTGTTTTCCCATTTCCCACTTCTTGTACAACCCCCCACACACACACTTTACAGAAGAAAAGTACAGCATTCACCCTTCCCAAATTGAATTTTACCATGTTGCATTTTACTTGTTTTCAAAAAACCTCTGAGGCACCAATAAAAACTGAGAGATAATTCCAAATATTGACAACTATGTTGAGAACATGAGTAAGTCTAATGATTGGTTAACAAATCTTTCTCTGTTCAGAGGTGTCTCTTTTAATTTTCCTTTCATTAAAATTCAATGAGGATCTAATAGAGTTGCTAACCAGTATATCATTAAAAACTAATTTTTGATGATAGATCACTGTAGAATTTTTATTATGTAACTCAGAAGTCAAAAACTTGAATAATAGTCACAATAAATTTCCCCCAATCCCATCTACTCAGGTGAACTGGAATTCTTGGTGCTTACATTTATGAAAATGAAAAATGGAAATATCATTTTTAATTTTAGTAATAAATAGACTTATGCATAGATACAGCCTCACTGATCTCATTAAAAGATGCATTTCCAAGAAAATTTTATTTTTTATGTTTAATGCACATTTATCAGTTTCTAAAAGGTGTCATATTGATCAATTCTGTACTAATAATAATCATGGTAACTCAATCCAGATGTAACTTTTTTTTAACACTTAGAGCCTTATGGTCACAAAAATTAAAATTATACACGTAAATGTACTATAGATTAATAAAAGACTCAAGCATAAACATGTATCATAAACATATGTTAAAATCCTCTTGGAAGAGTGGGTTAGAAATAAGTGTGAAAGAAGAAAAATAAAAATTTAAAATCTCCTACAGTTAAGCAGGAGCTTGTTTATGTTTTTATATTGATACTGGTAGATATAATTGCTGTGGTTAAAAAAATTCATTGATACCATTAAAAGAGTTAATAACTTTTATTGTTCAGCATTGTTTCAGGAGGTGTATGAACAAAAACTCTTTGAAGTTTCTTGGAGTAAAGGACACTCCCTGCTTCTCCTGCACTGCCCACCCTCCATCTTGAGAAAGTGAGCTTGCCAGGCACTGAAGCTAGATGTTCATACAAGTGATAACCCAGCTCTCATACATCTTAACATGTGAAAACTTTTCTTTTAAGGAACAAAATAAAGCTTTTCTTTTTGTTTTCAAGTATCAGCTCCTGGGGGAAACAGACTAGGAGGTGAAGGAAACCACTTTTTTAAGAAAGTGGAACTAAAATCCAGCTTGTAGCGCATATTTATTTCTGTGACAAAGGGAAAAAAAATGGCAATGTATTCTTCAAACCTATTCTATTATTCTAGGCTGGAAATATTTAATACTACAAAAATCTGACACTTTAATCTACCTTTATGGGTAATACAAGTAAGTCCCCACACAACTCAATGCTTAAAGGAAACCAAAATTTAAAAAGAATAAGAAGTATTTGATAATTTTAGTTGCACAATAAGAACATTGAGTTTACATGTAGCTATGTAATACATACATTAAAAGGGAAGTAAGGACGGATGTCAGATCAAGCAAACAAGCAAACAAACTCCCCTTTACTTATATAAGTACTTGTTGGATGAGGAAAACCAACTTTTACTTAAATTCAAGGACTCTGTATTTTCAGTGAAAACCCCTGGAATTTGAAAGCAGGATTCAGAATAAATAGACTGAGCCTTTTTATAAAAATGACTTGTTCCTAATTGTGGGTAATGAACTAGGTTTTCATTCTTTTGGTTTTACCAAATTCTATTGCTGATGTCTGTAGATCAATTCCTTGCATCCCTGTCAATTTTTCCACTAAGAAACTTTATCTGTTATTTTCCTATGCTGGAAATCAAATCATAATTCAAGCTTATTTAGATCAGGTAGCCAATAAATATTTGAATGTCATAACCAACCAAGGCAACAAACTAGTCAGCCAGCTAACCAGTCAGTCGATTATAAATGTATACCGATTGCTCATTCTGTTTCCAGAAAGGCTTAGAATTTCATCTCTGCCATCAGAGCACACAATACAGTTGTGACAACTGTACTGACAGTTCAATGAAGTGAGATCTAAAAGATACTTTATTTGGGTTTGAAATTCAGACAGCAATATTCATTTATACAGTACATACTTTTTAACTTCTAGATCTGGGATTCTTAACCACCCCAATATCCCCAAGATTTCAGGGGGTCTGTGAGCTTGAATTGAAAAAAATCAACTTATTATGTTTATTTTCTCTGACCTCTAACTGAAATCTAGCATTTCCTTCACTTATGAAGGTATGTAATAACTAAATGACAGTAGTATTCATTTCACCTGACTGGCAAAGGAGTCCATGGAACAAAAAATGTTAAGAACCCCTGCTCTAGACATACACAAAATCTTATGTGTGTGTGTGTGTGGGTATGTGCACTAAGCCAATCACCCTCTCCACCATGCTATTGTCTGGGAGTTGCTCTCTTGAGGCAGTAGAACAAAAATAATCCACATCTCAGATAATCTATTTACAGATTAGCATCCTCCAACAGAGAAGGGACCTTAAACAATGGAAGGAGACCTGTGAGATAGACCTAGGGTTGAAACCTGCTTCTGCCACTTCCTAGTTAGGACAATCCTTTTCAAGCTGTGCTATGAAGAACGGTGAGTCAGCAAATTGCTTGTTGTTGGGCCACAAAGATAAATTCAGAAATCGAACATAAGTGTCTGGAAAGTTCCTGAAACATCCAAGCACGTGATCAGTGAACTCATCTCATTGAGCAGGGTATAGAACAGTTCTGCGATGCCTAGGAATTATGCACAGTAGGACCTGGTTACTATGTGATATTTTAAGGGTAGTTTGCCAGCTGTAACCCTCAAATATCTTAATTCTAGAATCCATTTATTTCATTAAAAAAGAATTTAACTATGGCTTTATAGAATATGTAGTTGAAACAGCTTCTGATCAAGAGTAATATAAATTCTGAATATATAGATCATCTACTTCATTTTGGAGAAAAGTTGAAAATGAATATCCTGTGATTGCTGAAATTGCTTTAAAATTTCGTCTTCCATTCCCATCAACATAGTTCTATGAGACTTGTTTCTCTGCTGAGTATTATTAAAACAAAAGAAGACTAGAGAAGTTAACAAGTAAGAAGCAAGTTTATTTGTCATATAAAAAACTGTGTGTAAAGTTGCATATAGATGTTTAATTAAGGAAATTGCTTTTCATAATTTTTTGTTTGGTTCCAATTATAGTAACAGGTATGTATATTTTCACTGAATAATGTGCAGAGGTTTTATAATTATTTTTAATGTTATGCTTGTTCCACTCATATTAATTGAAATCTATTTTACTTCTATTGAATGTTATAAAAATTGGACTTATGTTTTATATGTGTTTTTCATTTGTTTGTTTTATTGGGTTTTCTAGTTATTTATATCAATTGTATTTTTCAAAAGTATTAATCCATGAATGATTGGAAAAAAACATACAAGCAGAAAGCTGGTCCTTAGCCACAGAATTTTTTTGTTTTTTCTTTTTTTTGTTTTGTTTTGTTTTATAGTTTTTTCTTATTACTTCCAAAAATAGATAGCAATGGTACAACTTGCAATTATAAATTCTGCTGTAAAGAACAGATATGATTAATTTTAAACTACCACAGATATTGAATGTTATTTAAAAACCTCCCCACAAAGAAAAACTATAGGCCCAGATGGATTCACGAGTAAATTATCATCTTAATTGTAATTCACAAGAGAAGATCTAAAAAAAATGGCCTTCTAAATAAATGGAGAAGTTTAACTTTCATGGATTTCCATATGAGTCAAGATAGGTTGGAATATGCTGTGATAAACTACTCCAATATCCTCAAAGCTTAAAAGCAACCCACACTCATTTCTCTCTTGTACTACATGTCACTCATAGGTCAGCAGAAGGACTCAATACAGTCAGGTTGACAGAAGACACCATTTTGAAGATTGAATGGTTGGTGCCATATCCCCAACCTTCTGCTCTCAACTCTGGTGAAACAAATTATATTGTTAGCAGAATGCCCTGGGTTCTGGGTGTCTAGGTTCTTGGCTTCATCTCAAGAAAGAATTCAAAGCTGTGCCAGTTTATTGAAGCCAGTAAAAGGGTTTATTGAGAAAACGAGAAAAAGGAATAGTACACACCCATGTTGTGCTACAATGTGAGACGTGTGAGCCACAAATTTTTTTACAATCACTGAACTAAGAGACCTTTTTAGTCTCAGTTTCATCTTCTACAAAACAAGAACATCAATATTTTAGAAAGATATTGTATGATTAAATAAAATTATGAGGCAAACGTTCCTAGACAATTGTAGCCATTCAATAAATTAAAGTTACTACTGTATATACTTCTATACTATTTTAATAGTAATATCTAGCCTCTATGAAGTTAGGTACAGTTCAACATTCTTTATATGTATTTACTCATTCAAAACCCTTAGAGCCCAATGAGGTGGATAATATTGTTGGCCTCATTTTACAGGTTTTACAAGAAACCGAGGCCTAAAGTGATTGTAATAGTCAGTTTTCACTAGGTAATACTGTGGTAATAAACAATCCCCAAATTCCAGAAGCTTATAACGCCAAATATTTATAATATATTTTGGCAACTGCATATTAGCTTCCCTACCTCTTCTCTATGTGTCTTCTCATTTCAGGCAACAGGCTGAAGGAGTAACCAGCTCTTACTAGAGACACTTCATTCTCTTGATGGAGGGAAAGGTGAGAAAGCTGATGGAACCCATAATAGCTCTTATAGCTGCTGCTTGGATATGGGGTACATCATGTTCGCTCACATGCAATTGGCCAAAGCAGATACACGGACAACCCAAAGGTAGGGTGAGGATGCATCATCCTCTAACAGGAAGGGGAAATTATCATTTGAAAACAATAATATAAGCTAATACAATTACATACATTGTAAGCAGTTGTGTTAATATTCAAACTTGGCAGTGTAGCCCTAGAGTCTAGCTCTTTACCACAATATCATATTTCCTATTGTTTGTTCCCCAAGAGAGTTAGGTCAAATGGAGGAAGAAAATTCCAACAGTATTTCTTCTCTCCTTCTACATCTATGATGTGAAAATTGATGGCTGTTTAGAATCCACGAAGCCAGACAAGAGGCAGTAGAACAATATGTTGAAGGTCATTCAGGGTTATAGCGTTTCATCATGAATGTATCTTTAAGCACAGAGAGATGCCTCACTTGAAGAACACAGATGAGGGAAATAATAAATAATAAATTCTCGGTTCCACAATAATGTCAAATGTTAGATCTTAAGGCCAAATACATGCTACACTCACACAATCTCTGCAACAACAATAAAAAAAGGTAAAGATTTCACTTTTATTTATGACAAAAGAAATTTTTCATTATTGTACCAAGGTTTATGATTCCAAGAGGTGATATTATTAACAATATGTAGAACATACTGTGTTAGCCAGACATTTTTCACTGTCCAGTGAAATATGCGTATATGATATAGTATGTGTATAATTTTCTCTTTCTGTGTGTAGATTGTTTGCCACCTAGTGGTAGTTATTTTCAACTCAAACATTAATATTCATGAGGAATTCTAATTTGGAAATGTGTTTGTATTTTTTTAAAATAAAAATGTTTACAAGTATTGACAATGACATTATTCTATTCTAGCAAACTTACAAAGAATGCCTTGCAAATTTAGTTCATATTTAATCCTTGACAATGACAGATGGGGCAGTGTATTCAAAAGTCATTTCTTATTGCTAGAAGAATATAGAAAATGATGAAATGAACATTTCAATTTTTAGCGAATAATCCTAGGATATTCCTTGGATGCGGTGATTTTGTGTTTTGCACTCAATATTGCTTAGCAAAATATACACAAATAGCTGTAAAATTCATTGTCTTATTGTATACACAGTTTGGAGTATGTGACTCTAAAGAGATAGTCAGTTGTTCCTGGTGGGCATGTTTTAGTTTTTAATATTTTATTAAAATGTATTATTTAGTCAAAATTTCACAAAATCTTTGGTACTGGGATTCAAATAATTGTCATAAAATTGAAAATTAAAACTAGATAGCACTTCACACTTATCAGAGTAGCAAAGATTAGAAAGCTGGCTAATGTGTAAAATGTTGGCAAGAATCTAAGACCATAGAAATCCTTATGTGTTATTGGTGAGGGTCTAGACTGGAAGCTAGCTTGGCCTGCAGTATAGCAGTGCTTCAGTATATGTTTCCTCCATGCCTAGCATCTCCACTCCTGGGTATATACTACAAAGACACACACAGGACCAAACCATATACATGAAGATGTTCATTACAGCATTGTTTATAGTGGTAAGAAGTTGGAAATAATCTGGCTTTCCATCACTGGGGAAATAAATGCAAGTTCCCCATGAACTACTATGTAGCACTTAAAATTACAGCTGTATGTAGAGTTAGCAGAGTGAATCTTAAAAACAGTGCTGAGTGGAAAAGGCAAGTCAAAACGAAACTATGTAATAGAAACCATTTTGTAAATTAAAAATACATGCCACAAAAATAACAACATTTGACAGGAATATCCAACCCCACAATTGTGTATTTAATGTATTTAAATATATTAGACATTTGGGGAAGGGACAACATGGGCCTAAGAAATGCATATAAAAGGCAATAAGTAAAAAAATGAATGAATGACTAAATTAACAGGAAAGGGGGCTCTTAGACATCAATAATGATGTGCCTTAAGCTGAGAACTCAATGATGATCAACTCGATCTCTGAACATGTCTAAATAATAATAATAATGATTTCAAATTTAAGAATTGAATTTAAAAGTGCTTTTTAGAAAACAAAGCTTTCTCTCATAAGTAAAGGACATATTTCTCCCAAGTAGAAGAAATATTTGTTTTAGCTAGATGATTTTGTTCTTTGGCTAAGTGTCAACAGCCTGAAGCTATTTATATTTTGAGTTCACAGTGAATCAAGATTTTGAATATACAATATTTAAGTTGACAAAATTTTGAACTTAAGGGTGACTGTCTAATAGAAATACGTGGTTAGGAATAAGTGGGAGGGAATGAAAGAGAGCAGAGGAAGAACTTGGCTTAGCTCAGCCTTTCTCAAATGGTAGGAGATTCCCCTTCCAGGGAAAACCAATCCTGGATGTTGCTCCATAGGAAAAAAAAAAGGAGTTCCTATAAAAAAATAAGTTTATGGGGATACCTCATACACTCATTTTGTAGACTCACAGAGAACATGAACACATTAAAGGCTCAGAGATACCCTTCATGGAAGAAGGAAACCTGTTTAGCTTGACCTAACTTACTGTTTCTCAGACTTATTTAATCAAGGGATCTTTTTTATTTTTCCTTCTTTTTTTTTTTTTTTTAAGGCCCTTAACATCCGCAAAACTAGCCTTCCATGCCCATTTTGGAAGACTCCCTACCAACCCCCTTAAAAATCCTGTATTTTTCATTTCACCAGTCTTTGTGGTGGCTGTAACTTATCCCAATTTCCTTTATATATATATATATATAATGACATACACTAAATTAGATATATATTTTACATTCTCATACAATGGTAAAAATCGTAAATGTTATTTGAAAAAACTTAATGAAAAAGGAAGTAGTTTTTGTTTTAAACACGGGATCACACCATACATTCTGATGTACCTCCTTTTTCCAAGTAGTAACAAATCTTAGACATCCCTGTTTTCGGTATATCCTGTCATGTGTCTTGCACTTTTTATTTTAGCAGCCACAGAGTATTCCAGAGTGAGTGATGTAACAATCAAGCGTAAGGGAAGGATTGGTACCTGGACGGGGGACCAGGGCAAGCCCAGCGGGCTGAGGTGCATGTAGTCTTGGGGTCAGTGTGAAGGCACCCAGACACATCTGAAACACCAGAGGGGGTGGGGGTGAGGCTGCAAAGGAGAGAAAATGAGTAGCCTTGGAGATTAGGAGCAGATCTCAGAGGAAAATGTCATGTGTGTAGAAGCAAAGCAACATAGTGTACAAGTTTTGAAAATGTATATGTGTCAGGTACTAGGCTAAATGCTTTACACATATTTTTTTTCTTTAATCTTCACCCCGCCAAAAAAAAAAATCCTCTGGGATTAGTATCATCATCACCATTTTACATATCAGAGAACCATGGATTAGAAAATTCGAACAATTTGTCTGAACCACAAAACTAGCAAATGGCAGGGCCGAACTTACTGCCCAGCATGTGGGACTTGAACAGCCACGCTCTCACTTACTAGCTCCGCAGCACTCCCTGTGCACAGAGTAGGTAAGAGAGGCTGTGATTTTTCTTTCCTGGGGCCTGGCTACAGGGCTCAGGAAAAGCCATTGGCCTTAGTGAGCAGTTATTTTCAGTCGCACCAGAAATGGAGCAGCATCACCGAGAGGTAGGGAAAAATGTCTCAAAGCCCTGGCTCTGTTCGGGACTGTGAAGGTTGTTTTGTAACCTCTTTCCTTCTAATGCCAGCTGAAGAATGTCACAAAACCATGTGGCTTGGCATCATTTTACCTCATGTTCCCCTGGTGTCTTCTCTACATTTCCTAATCAGCTTTCTTTTACATTCTCCCAAAATAATCCTTGGCCCTACACCCTGACTCCGCCTCTAGAAAACGACCTTCCCTTCTTCAGTGTCCTTCCTTGCCGAAGTTCTCTCTCACCATCACCACCACCCACACTTACCTTCAGCTCGTTAAATGGTCAGTTTCTTAAGGGCAGGAACAGTGACCTAATGTCTTAGTGCACAGAGTGCCTGGTATGGCAACTGGCCCCAAGAACAGGAGCTCAGGGCTGTTTTCAACAGGGAAGAGAAGACAAGTATGTAAGATCCACTGCTGCGGTATCCATGGGAATGGTGTGAATGGGAATGGTAAAATCATGTGAATGGACATAATGTGAAGATGATTCACCAAGAAAGAAGCCGAAAGGTACACAGCTCATTTTACAAAGAGAAAGAAAAAGAATTTAATTTGCCATTTTTCAAATGTTTTACTCACTCTGTTTATCAATAGTTTGAGAAAGAGTCCAACTATAGATAGATGATAGATGATAGATAGATCGATGGATGATAGAAAGATAGAGATATGCACACATGACATACATATATGTGTGCTATATAATATGTATTGCATGTATTATATCCTTAACCCCCCTCTAGGTAGCCCAATCACCTATGCTTTAATATCTAGCTGTCATGGTATATGCAATTATAGTCACTGATGAATCATGATTTTATTGTATGAAACACTTCATCATAAATTAGTTCCTTCCATACTGAGTGAAGATTTCCAGAACAAAAAGTTTTCACAATAGGGATGTTAGTGAGTCACCCCCATTTTGGTGACTCATGCTACTTTGCTTTTATAACCTTTTTCGTAATATGATAATAGTATTGCTTAATTTGTATGTGCCTCTAAGACCTCTAAAGATCACAGACACGGTGCAGAGCAGCAAGCAGAGGCTTTGGAATTTTAATTCCAGCTATACTGCTTCTGAAGTGTGTGCATTTGGGAAAGCTCTAAGCTTTAATCTCTCTATGTGTAAAGTATCTACCGTAGACAGCTATTTTGTGGATTAAAGGAAGTAATCAACCAGAAACTCTAGCTCATATTATATTCTCAAAAATATTAGATGCATTTTTAACCTCTTGCTACTCTTCTCAGTAACAAGAAGGATGTGAAGCAATAGGCACAATAGACATTAACAGTAAATTAGGTTAAAATGAATATATTTTACCTTATTTATATCCATAGTAAAGTGAGGCTAAGATTAGTTGCCCACCTCAAAGGTATGTGTTGAATTCATATTTTTTTGGTCAAGGGTTTTCTGTTTTTTAACAGAACACTTATTTTGAGCATTAACTTCTCACAATATCTCTGTAGGAAAGATAGTATTGTACAGATGATAAAAGTAAGGCACAGAGAAGTTAAGTAAATTTGCCCAACTTAATAACAAAGCTAGAAAGCATGAAAAATTGGAAGACTAGTATTTAATATTCCAGAAGTCTCTGTACTTTCCTGTTATTGTTGGGACTCATCTGACTTCCTATAGTTTGAATGTTGCAGTGATTTGCAGCAATAAAGAGAAGATAATATTGAGGTCCTGTTTGTGCCAGTTTCCGAATATTTCAATTTGCCAATATTTATTGAGCCCAAACTGCAAATGTTAGCTCTACATACTTCTTCTATCCTATTTAATGTCTCCCTTATTCTTCTTTCTGATGAATGCAAATCGACTATTGGGAATTAAACCTTTGGATGAATGGTTTGTTCTTTGTTAAATTGAAAAGAGGTGTTTTTAAAAAATTATTATTATTTTTTTTATCTTAATACCACTATCAGGTTTTTTTTCCATATCAACTTTCACATATCAGTAATTTGTGCCTTCAAGTGAGTTAGCCTACCTGATCTTTGCCTACATCTTTTAAATAATGAAGAATGAATGTCACAGAGCAGTAAAGAATGAAAGGGAAGCCCATGGATGCTTGATTTGACTCTCTGCTCAACCTGGCTCATTCAGTCCCATAGAACATTCAGGAAAATATGCCGTGCATGTAGATGGTGGGACATTCTGTATTAAAATCATTTTTTGTGTGTGAACAACTTAATAAAACAGGAAAACTCTCCTAGTACATTAACTAAAAATAGTAGAAACAAAAAATTGTACTTGTTATATATCTTAATGTTTTTAAAACACACGTGTGCATGAGGTTGAGTGTGTAAGTGTTAGTATTAGTGTGAGTGCACGTGTTTGAGGGTGTATTAATCTCTGAGTGTGGGTATGCGTGTGAGTTTGAATATGAGTGTGAGTTTTAGTGTGTTTGTACTTGGGTGAATGGGTGTGTGAGGGTGTGTGTGTGAGAGTATGTGTGTTTGGGTGTGTTAGTGTATATGTGCATGTGAAAGAGTATTTTGGCAGAGTCTGAGGCAAGAATTTGTGAGCCTGCCTTGGGGCACGAAACCTACCACTCTGCAGAGGTGCTTTCTGAGCTCAGGGCAACCAGCCTCCTGCCTCTCAAAATGCTTCAGGGACTGCTGTCACAGCTTCTCCTTCTACTTCCTGCTTAAATAAAAACAAAATAACTTCAAACTGCACAGAGAGGTGAAAATAAAAAGGCTCTGACCCTCTACCTCCTTTCTACATCCCAGAGGTAAACTCATCTTGTTGTGACTTCTAGAAATGTTCTGTTCTTATGCAAGTATGTGTTCCACCCCTATCATTTCTTTACATATATGTTCTAAATCATTTTATTTTCAACCTCATGTGCTTTAAACATCTCTCCATATTTCCATTATTTCATTTCACAAATACAGATATAGTGCTTTTATGTGCCAGGCCTTTGTCTAAGCACCTTGAAAATATTGATCATTTAATCCTCATAACAGCATATGAGACTGCTGCTTTCAGACAAGCAAAATGAGGCATATAGAGATTATGATACTTGCTATAGATAAATACAGCTACAAGCATTGGGGCCCAGAATTCAAACACAGTCATAGCTCCAGAGTCTGCACTGAGGGTTTGGAATCTACTGCTAACCACCAGGCTAAGTGGCTTCTTGGCAAGCATAGTGTATATAAATCCTGTGTATTCATGAACATCATTCTTCTTCACAACTGAGTGCTATTCCATTTGTATGAACTACCACAATTTCTAAATCTAATTACCTTTTCGGGGGACCTAGATTTTTTTCATTTTTTTCCTATTATAGAAATTGGTATAAAAAATAACATTTATTTATCATCTATCACTGTGTAAATGTGCAATATACCCTCAGGATGAAGGCTTAGCAGTGAAGTAGCAAAATCAAAAGGTAAGTCATTTAAACATTTGATAAGTAATGCCAAATTATGTCATTAAAGTTTATACCAATTTCTCTCCTAAAAACAGTCTATGAAAGTCCTTATTTCCCTCACACCCAATTGCTCTGTTTGTCCATTTATCCACAGGTAGGGAGGAAGCTGAGATTAGTTTCTCTATTTGCAGTTTTTTAAATTAAGAGTGTGGTTGGGTATATTTTTGTTTATTGAACAATTATACTTTTTCTTCTAAGACCTGCCTTATATGTCCTTTTATCTTTTACCAAATTCTCTGGTAAGTTTTTTTTCTTATTGATTTAAAAGTGCCTTTTGCTTTTTTAAGGATCTTAGCCTTTTGTATGTCACATGTGGTGCACATATATATTTCGCCAGTTCAGAGGAAGCCAGTGTCAGGCAAGTCAGCATTGTGAAATGAGTGGTCTGGAAACACTCATTAACTGTGCGTCTCCACGGACAGTAATGCATCAGGGAGGGAGCGGGCTAAGCACAGAGGAGCAGAGCTGAGGGTGGAGATGGGGTGGGGTTCTGAAGGTGTGCAACATATAATGCATTGCTCCCAACCTTCCCAGAAGTTGCCAGAGGGACCTATGCCATGCAGTTCACCTCAGGAAATGACCAAGCAGCTTCCAACTCCCCAACAACTTGGAAGTTCAGTACACTGAAATTAGTGTTTCCAAATGGGACACTTGTTCTCAACGCTGGTGCAGGATGTTGCAACGGTGAAGCACGCATTCTCAAGTCAGTCCTCCTGCCTG
>PVKH010014954.1:0-16300 GCA_004027955.1 Chaetophractus vellerosus | reverse complement strand
ACAGAGCCGCCCACGAGCAGAGCAGGGTAGCTCGCCAGCGGGACAAGCCGCCCGTGAGTGGGGAAGGCTGCCGCTCACCAGTGAGCTGACTTGGCACATCGCCGCAATGGGGGGAGACAAAAGCAGACACAGAAGAACACAAAAATGAACACAGCAAGAACAAGCAGAAGGGGAGTGGGATATGTAAAAAAAAAATCATAGTATAAAAAAAATCAATGTTATTGCTCTTAAGGAATTACTTACAATAGCCATATTTTCTTTAAGTTTATGCATGCCATATGTTGTTTTTATTTCTCTTTTCATCTTTTTGGTTATTCTTACACTCTCCTCCAACTCTCCTATTTTTCTTTTCAACCTTCAGAATTCCCCTTAGTATTTCTTGAAGGGTGGGTTTCTTATTGACAAACTCTCAATTTCTGTTTATCTGTGAATATTTTGAACTGTCCCTCATTTTTGAATGCCAGCTTTTCTGGATAGGGAATTCTTGGCTGGAAGTTTTTTTCTTTTAGCACCTTAACTATGTCATACTACTGCCTTCTTGCCTACGTGGTTTCAGGTGAGAAATCAGCACTTAATCTTATTAGCGTCCCTTGTGTGTGATGGATCTCTTTTCTCTTGCTGCTTTCAGTATTCTCTCTTTGTCTTGAGCATTGGATAATTTGACAAGTATATGTCTTTTGACAGGCCTTTATGATTTATACTGTTTGGGATGACTTGTGCTTCCTGGACATGTACATATCCCTCAATAGAGTTGGGAAATTTTCAGCCATTATTTCCTCCAACACTCTTTTTGCCCCCTTTCCCTTCGCTTCTCCCTTTGGGATGTCTATAATGTATATGATTGTGCTTTTCATGTTGTCATTCAAATCTTTAAGTCCCTGCTGGATTTTCTCTATCTTTTTCAGTATCTGTTCTACTATCTGTCAGATTTCAGATATACAGTCTTTCTTTCTTCTGCCTGTTCAGATCTGCTGTTATGTGCTTTCAGTGTATTTTTGATTTCTTGAATTGTGCCTTTCATCACCATCAGATCTGTTATCTTTTTATGTATATTTACAATTTCTTTGGTATGTTCTCCCAGTGTCTTCTTAATAACCTTATTCTCTTCCTTCACTTCATTAGGTTTATTCATTATATTTGTGTGGGCATCTCTGATTAGTTGTTCCATGTTCTGCATCTCCTCCTGTTTTTTTAATTTGTTCATTAGAATGGGCCATGTCTTCTTGTTTCTTAGTATGGCTTGAAATTTTTTGTTGGTTTCTAGGTATCTGTTTATCTTGTTGGGTTTATTCATTTGGTTAGTTTCTCTTTCTACTTTAGGGTTTTATTTTGTTATTGTTTTTGTGTGTTTGGTGAAGTTTCACTTTGACACCATTCCTCTTATTCTATTTCCTTGCTGTTGTCTATGTTCCCTTGGGAAAAAATTAGGACCAGAGAAAAGGAAAGAGATAATAAGAGAAAAAAAAATAAAATAGTAATAATAAAATAGGTAGAAGAAGAGCTGCACAAGACCTAGGAAAATAAAAAATTACCATGAGTAAAAATCATAAGTACAGAGGAATAAGAATAAAAAAGTGGAAATAGAAACACTGATATGAGAAAGAAAATGGAGAAAAATATATAGATGAATTAAAAAGCTGAAATGATGAGAAAAGAAGATAAGAAAAAAAGAAAGAAACCAAAAAAGTAAAATAAAGAAAGAAAACAGAGAAAAAAAGAAGAGATAAAAACAAAAAAAATTGAAGACCAAACAAAAAGAGGTAGAATGAAAGAAAAACAACAGAAAACAGAAGATAGAAAAATGAAGGAAATACAAATTAACGTAGGTAGAAAATATTGGTAAAAGAACAAAGAAAAGAGGAAACAGAAACAAGGAACAACACAGCAGCTATTAAAAACAAAACAAAACAAAACAAAAATCAAACAAAGAAAAAACTGCCTTCCCTCTTAGGCCCCTCAGGTGTTTCTCAGGCTGCTGGTGTTCTTCAATCAATCATTCTGCAGTCTGCCCTCTGCAGGTGATGTACTGAGTTTTTGTGGGTAAAATAAGGAAAAGAAAATAAAAGAAGAGGACCTTTAAAAAAATAACAGATACAAGGAAGTTTAAAACAAAAAGGATGTCTTCATGTTCCATGTTATAAGGTATTAGCTGGATGCCCGATAACTTAGTGGATCACTCTCTTGATCACTTCTCTAAGGAGACCCAAGAGTAGGTAGGATCAGGCACTTTGTATATGCAAGGCAGAAATTTCTCCCCTGAGCTAAATTGTCTCCTTAGGTTAATTAGGCTTCAGAAAGCTATCTGTCCTCTTTCCCCCAGGCATTTTAGACTTCTACAGTTTGCTAGAGTCCTGCTGACTAGATGCCTGTCTTTAATCTGTTTCCTCTCTCTCCCTGGCCTGCTGGGCATTACAGCCTGCATGAGTAGATCCCCCTCCCCTCACCCCATCGGGTTGGGATCCCTTCTGAGATTCAAAGTGGGCTCAGCTGGCCAAAATCATTGCAAAGAAACCACTCTCCACCCTCTGTGAGACCCCTCTTCCTCCCAGGTAATGCCCTCACCCAGTCCATTGGCAGCAGTGATCCTGGGGCTCCACTAGCAAGCCTAGGGCTCCACTGAGGCTACTTGCCCTGAGGGTCAGGTATATGTGCCATTTCTAGCCACAGAGGCAAGCAACTCATGGTTTACCTTTGGCTTCTTTATCTTTCCAGTACCTTCCTAGATGACTCAGAGCATCTTCCCATTCTATATATATCCAAAGAAGCTCCTTTATTTAGGGCCCTGTCTTCTATCTGCTTGTTTTGGTGAGAGTGTCAGACTCTGCTTACCCACTGCAGTGCCATTTTCCCAGAAGTCTAATTCATGTTTAAATGTTTGGTAGAATTCTCCAGTGAAACCATCTGTTCCTAGATTTTTCTTTGATGAAAGGTTTAGATTATTGCATCTATCTCTATACTTGTGATAGGTTTGTTGACGTTTTCTATTTCTTCTTTAGTTAATTTAGTTAATTTGTATATTTCTAGAAATAGTACCATTTCATCTAGAGTATCTAATGTGTTGTTGGTGTACAATGTTGAGTATATTCTCTTATAGTCCTTTTAGTTTCTGTAAGGTCAGTAATGTTGTCACCATTTTCCTTTCTGATATTAGTGATTTGCATTTTTCTTGTTTATTATTTCTGGGTCTAGCTAAATGTGTGTCAATTTTGCTGATTTTTTCCAAAGAGCCAACTTTCAGCTTTCTTGATTATCTCAATTGTTTTTCTAGTCTCTATTTCATTTATCTCTGCTCTAATCTGAATTATTTCCTTCTTGTAACTTTGTGTTTACTATGCTTTTCTTTTTCTAGTTCCTCAAGATGTAAAGCTAGGTTATTAATTTGATCTTTCTTCTTTCTTTAAATAGACATTCATAGCTGTAAATTTCCCTGTGAGTAGTTTTGTTGCTGCATTCCATAAATTTTGGTATGGCATGTCCTTGTTTACATTTGCCTCAAGATGTATCTTAATTTCCCTTGTGTTTTCAGCTACAGCTGGCCCCAACATAGTTGTTTAAGGGTATGTTTACTTTCTACATATATTTGAATTTTTCAGTTCTCCCTCTGTTATTGATTTCTTACTTCATCTCACTATGGTCAGAGAAATGACTTTGTATGATTTGAATATTTTTAAATTCACTGAGTCTTGTCTTGTCCCCTAACATGTGATCTATGCTGGAAAATGATCCATGTACACTTGAAAAGAATGTTTATTATTCTGCTTTTGAAGAAGTGTTCTGTGTAAACATGTTACATCTAGTTGGTTTATAGTGTTGTTCAGGTCCTCTTATTTCAATGTTGATCTTCTTTCTAGATGCTCTCACAGTGCTGAAAGTGGTGTTTTGAAATCTCCAACTGTTACTGTGGAACTATCTATTTCTCTCTTCAATTCTGTCACTGTTTGCTTCATATATTTTGGGGCCCTATTGTTAAGTATACATAAGAGCATGTGCTTAAAATTATTAAATCTCCTTGTTTAATTGGCACTTTCATCAATATGTAATGTCCTTCTTGTCTAGTTTGTTTTAACTCTATTTTGTTGGATGTTATTATAGACACCACAGCTATCTTTTGGGTAATATTCATGAGGTGTTTCCCCCACCCTTTCATTTTCAGCCTGTTCGTGTCTTTGGATATAAAATGGATCTCTTCTTGTAAACAGCATATAGTTGGGTTTCTTTATCCATTCTGCCAATTCTGCTGATTTCTGCCTTAAGGTAATTACTGATAAGGCAAGATTTATTTCTTCCATATTGCTAATTTTTAAGGATTGTAATTTTTTTCATCTGTCCTTTCCTCTATTACTGCTTTTCTTTTTGTTTTTATGATCTTTTATAATGAACCATTTTGAACAACTTCTCTTTTCCTTTTGTCTAGATTTTTAAAATATGGTTACAATGGGGATTACATTTAATATCTTAAATCTATCACAATTTAGTTTATATTGTTTCCAACTTGACTTTAGTAGCCTACACATACTCTGCTCCTATATTCATACATCTCTCCTTTCCATGTTGCTATGGTCACAAATTACACCTTTAGCATTGTGTGCCCAGTAACAAATGTTTATGCTTATTTTTTATGCATTAGAATTTTAATCCATAAAGGAAATAAATTACAACATTGCAGATGAAAAATGCATTTATAATGACTTTTGTATTACTCAGATAGTTACCTATACCTGAGGCCTTTATTTTTTTAATCCAGTTTTCATTTGCCATCTAGTGTCTTTTTCTTTCAACATGAAGGCCTTGCTTTACCTTTTCCTATAAAGCAGTTGTATTGGTTATAAATTCCTTCAGTTTTTGTTTGTCCAGAAATGTATTAATTCCTCCACAATTTTTGAAAAACTGCTTTTCTAGATATATTATTCTTATACAACATTTTTTTCTTCAACAATTTAAATATTCCTCCTGCTGCATCTGATCTCTATTGGTTACTATTGAGAAATCAGATTTTAATCTTAAGGATCCCTAATATATTATATGTTGCTTCTCTCTTGCAGTTTTTTGAGATTCTGTTTTTATCCTTGGCATTTGACAGTTTCATTATAATGTGCCTCAGTACAGATCTCTTTGGATACACCCTGCTTGGCATTCATTGAGCATCTTGGATTTGTAAATTCATATCATTCATCAGATTTGGGATGTTTTCAGCCATTAGTTTTTTTTTTTTTAAAGATTTATTTATTTTATTACATATCTCCCCTTCCCCCCCCGTTGCGGCGACGCGCCGAGACTTGGTCACTGCGCAGGCGCGGCTTTCCCTGCTTGTGGGCGGCTTCTGCTTCTATTCACGGCCGGCTTTCAGTTCGCGGGTGGCTGGCTGCGCTCCATTCGCGGGCAACCTGCCCTGCCCATTGCGGCTTTTGCCCTGTCCATGGCAGCTTTTTTGTCCTGCCCACAGCAGCTCTGGCCCGCCCATGGCGGCTTGCCATTCTCAAGGCGGTCTGCCCGCTAGGAGAGGTCCCCGGGAACCAAATCTGGGGCCTCCCATGTGGTATGCCGGTGCCCTATCCACTGGGCTATCGAGCCAGCCCCCAATTAGTTCTTTAAAAGTTTTTTTCTGCCCATTTGTCTCTCTCATCTTCTGAGACTAACAGGATACATAGATTGATACACTTCATGATGTCCTACAACTTCCTTAGGCTCTGTTCATTTCTTTTCATTCCTTTTTTCTTTCTGAACCTCTGTCTGGACAATTTCAATTTTCTTGTACTCAGGTTCACTGATCCTTTCTTCTGTCTCCTCCATTCTTACTGTTGACCTCCTCCAATGGATTTTTCATTTCAGTTATTGCACTTTTAAGCTCCAGAATTTCTATTTGGTTCTTCTTTTTAATTTCTATCTCTTTATCAAAATTTTCTTGTTGTTCATATATTGTTTTTCTGATTTCCTTGTCCATATTTTCCTTTAGCTCATTGATCCTATTTAAGAGTTGATCAAAGGTCATTCATTAGTAATTTCAGAGACTTTATTTCATCTGGAGTAGTTTCCATCAAATTCTTTTTTTTTTTTTTCTTTCTGTGACTGGGCTATACTTTCTTGTTCTTTGTATTTTTTGTAATTTTTGGTTGTGAACCGAGCTTCCTGAGTATTTTGATGTGGTCACTTGGGAGATCTCATTTTCCCACTCCTCATTCTGCCAGACCAAGAACAAGGCTAATAATAATAATATTAATAATAACAATGATGATGATGATGAAGTAAAGAACCTGTTACTAGTGCACTGAAACAATGGGTGTTTCAGTGGAAACTAATATTGGCTGATGACCACAAGGTTTATCTTGATGCATAGGCATCAAATAATCCACTTTGGCATCAGATGGAACCCATATTATAGCTTGTGATCAAATTTTCTCCTAGACACAAAAGTAGGGAGACTTAAATATTATTTGATTTAAAGGGGAAAATTAAATATTTCTTCATACTATCATTGTGGTATCAAATTCACACCCTTTGGTGGTAGACACAGCTGGTCACTTAGCAACAACCACTTCTTTCCCTAAATTCATCCATCACCACAGCTTGCCTTCCACTATAGGAGCTAAACACTCCAGAAACTGCTATCCCAGCCTCCCATGTAAGCTGTGAGGCCAATGGGATCTGGAGAAAGGTTTTCTTTCCCAATTAAAAAAAAAAAAAAGATATGCCTTTTCACTGTTGGTGGTAATGTAGAATGCTTATTCACTGTTGGTAGGAAAATAGAATGGTACAGCCACTGTGGAGAACTGTTTGGCAGGTCTTAATGAACCTGAATATAGACTTGTCATATGATCCAGAAATACCATTACTAGGTATATAGTACTATAGAACTGAGAAAAGAAACACAAACAGACATCTGCACATGATGTTCACAACAGTATTAGTCATGATTACTGAAAGTTGGAAACAACCCAGGTGTCCATCAACTGATGAATGGATAAACAAATTGTGGTGCATACACATGATAGAATATTATGCAGTGGTTAGAAGAAATGAAGTCATGAAGCATATGATAACATGGATGAAACTGGAGGACATTATGTTGAGTGAAACAAGCCAGACACAAAAGGACAAATACTGTACATACTAATATTAACTAAATATAATGTGTAGGCTCATGGAGTTAATTACTAGAATATAGGTCACCAGAAAATAGAAGGAGGGTAGAGAATGAAAAGCTGAGGTTTAAACTGTGCAGAATTGGTAAAAAAAAAAAAAAAAAAAAAGGTTGTTTGTAAATCTTTGGAGGTGAACAGAAATGGTGAAAGCATATCATGGTGTTTGTAACTAGCAGTGCGATTGTATTGCTATGACAGTGGTTGAAAGCAAAAGTTTAAGGTTATTTATGTTACTAGAAGGAAAGCTAAAAACTGTAACATTGTACTGTATATGATAGTAAAACCTCATGTAAAACACGAATATGGGTGACATTGCATATATAAGA
The DNA here is from genome assembly GCA_004027955.1 of Chaetophractus vellerosus. Classification (NCBI taxonomy): domain Eukaryota; kingdom Metazoa; phylum Chordata; class Mammalia; order Cingulata; family Chlamyphoridae; genus Chaetophractus; species Chaetophractus vellerosus. The sequence continues at coordinate 8,835 of PVKH010014954.1, read as the reverse complement.
TTGTTTTTACAAAATATAAATACAAATATACTAGAGAGGAGGAAAAAGAATAGCAGCTATGTATGGCAGGGGAAGCATAGAGAGATTGAGAAGTGATGAGTTTTGTTTCTTTGTTTTTTGTTTATTATTGTTATTATTATTGGAATAATGAAAGTGTTCTAATAATGATTGAAGTGATGAATGTACAACTATGTGATTATACCAAATATCATTGATTGTACACTTTGGATGGATTTATGTTTTATTAATATGTATCAATAAAATTGATTTGTTAATAAAGGCATGTCAAAAGAAACTTTCATTTTGACCTTTGGTCATGGTTCTGAAGATGTGTCACCTGGACATCTGGCCGCTGTATTTTGATTATGAGTAGACAAGTCTGAGATAATATATGAAAGAAGAGGTAAGGAAAAGATAGAAGTAGCTGAGATTGAGATGATATCCTTGAGCCAACTCTACAACCACCCTAATTAAGGGTTTGTTTTATGATAATGTTTTAAGACACATTTTGTAGGTTATTCCATTGTTTGCAAATAAAAGAATCCCAAATGATATATTGACATTATTACAGTTTGGGTTTTCTGGAAGCAGATTCTGAGACATAGTTTAGGGGCAAGTTGTTTATCTGGTACATACAATTGTGAAAAATGAAGGAGCAAGAAACAGAATTGCACAAAGGAAGAAGCCGAACTGGCACAAAGATCTGGAGGAAGTGTGACTCATTAAAGTATTGTGTACAAGTCACAGTGGACAGAATTTTATACTCCTACCTCTCTCAATTACTTGATGCAGACTCTTCTGGAAGAAGATGTACCTCAGGTAAAGAAGTTCTCTGAAGCTGAGTCAGATTCGATGGATAAGATATTTGGATGTTGATTTCTTGTTCTCAACCCTATGGCTTAATTGAAAATCCTTCCTTGAAGGGTGATTTGGGTATTTTGGTGTCTACATCAGCTATACACACACATGCACACATATGGACACATATAAACACATGCCCATATACATATATACTACTGCCAAACTTATCTCCATTTGGATATTATAACACCTTAAATTCAACTTGATCACATTTAAAAGATGGTCCCACTCTCACGTCAATAACCTAGGATTCACTTTTCAAGGTCACCTTTGATCTATTTTTCCTCATCAACTCCACCCAATCAAATCATAAGCCTAGTAGTGATTTATTACAATCCCCCCATAATATTGGTGAAGTTCAAGCCTCAGTATACCTCAGTTAAGGTTAAAATCAAAGCCTTTCAATCAATCTCCTAAACTTCAATTTCCTCTTTTACATACGATTATCAAATTGTTTTTTCTACAGTCAAGTTGTGATCATGGTGTCCCTCTTAAAAATTTCCTATAGCTCAACATTCATTGTCTATTACATTTGAATGAACTTCTTACCTCCAGCAGCCTTCCCTTAACTTGTCTTTCCAGGCAAATAATACATTCATCAGTAAATTCCAATGTGATGCATTCCATTTCCTACCTGGCTAAGCCATTTTGAAAATCTCTCTCTTGATCCTCATTTATACTTTCTGAAATTTTATGATACCTATAATTTAAGGTTAAAATCAATTTTTGTATGAGACTTCCCAATAGTGGACTTGACCACCTTTTAATTATAATATAGTTTCTGCTATGGCCAGGGATGATTTTACAAATACTCATAAACCTCTATGGCATAGTATCCAACAAATCAGAAGCGAAGTTTGACTTATCAGAAAGAAACTGGTTAATATGCCACACCAGGATCTAGTAGCTGAATGGAAGTTCTATTTTTATTATATCACATATTTCTGCCTTTTAAAATATCTGTTTGCAGGGCCGAGTTACCCAATAAACAAACAGCTGCTTAAGGCACCAAAAATTAGAACATAGATTCAGTTTGTATGTCACCACAGATCTACATATTCATTTTACATTTAGGCCAGAAATGTCAGCACCAGCACACACTGTTCTGGCAGCACTACAAATAGGGGGCTTAGTTTGGCAATGCTTTCACACATGGGTTTTAATTTGTAGCATGTATATCGTACTTTATACCAAAGGACATTTTTATTGAACACATGAGAAGCTATGAAAACTATTCAGTGTCCACATATGTATAACCCATACTTGAGGAAGAGTTAAAGGCTCAAGTAACAAAATTGGGGCATTGGGAAAAGGGAAGGACAGTTGTAGACTATACTTGTACCTGACAACATAAGCCTTCCTTTAACAAGATGGATCTAACTACTGACTCTGCTGAATGTTCAATCTGCTGATAGCAGAGACCAACATTGAGCACTCAGAATGGCACTCTTCCTCAGTGAGACAACCTAGTCAATTCGATGCAGGTCAGTTTTAGCTGACGCTTTCCTCCTTAGAGGGGACAGTGAGGCATTCTGATGGGAATCATTTCATATTCTAATTATGAGCTTGCCTCCCTGTCTACAGACTTTTCCCCTGCACTATCATACAAGTGCTATCTAAATGTCTATGAAAATGGTATCCCACACAATACCTTCGACCAATGGACCCATTCTATAGCAAAGAACATGCAACCCTGCATTCTTTAATACAGCACTCACTCATTTTACCATGTATCTTGTTATGCTTTAATAGCATGGTAAAGTAGTGGAAAGGCCTATTGAAGGCTCATCTGAGATTCAAAGTTGATGACAGTACCCTAAGGGGTTAGTGTGCTTACATTTGATGTGCAGAATTATGTACCAAGTCATGCTACTCTGGGGAAAACATGTGCTTCATAATATAGGTTCCACTGAACTAGTAGTTACAACTACCATTTGGTCTCTGTTTAGGCAGATAACATAATTACTGTACTGGTGAGGGTTAGCAAGCTTGTTTCCCATGTGGAGCTAGGGTTGTTGCACAATGAAGACAGGAAAAAGTATCATGAACCCAGGGGATTAACGGTAGTGTCACTTGGCGCTTCTCAAAAACTGTAAATGGGCAATTGTAGCATCAACAGCCTGACAAATAGCAAGGTATTTATGTGCTCAAACATCTTGAGGATAAAAGTCTAGGTGAACGAAATAGACTAGAAGTCTAGGACAACAAGAGTGTTGTCTGAGAGTAAGGAAAATCTGAAATGGGCAAGAATGAAGGGAGATGATCAGTATCACTTACAGACTGGGGACCAATTGCAACAGAAGGTGCTGTAGTTTTATTTTCTATTTATTAATTCTTTGTAAGATTTTTGGAAGTTGAAACTTACTTGATGAATAGGACTCGCACCTCTCATCCCAGGAAGAAGTGAGGGCATCTTTATTTTAGAAGAAACATAGGTTACATTAGAAGTGAATGGATCTCAAAGGGAGTTCTTGTTTGTATAACACCCATGATTTGTCATTTGTTTTGCTTCTGGGCTAGGGTGGGCCCCAGAAGCAGCTTACACTCGCCCCAAGGTTGTACAACCAAATGATGCTGCAGCCAACACCACTACAGACCTATGGCTTGCCACAAGGACTGACCCAGTTACTGCTGTTGCTCACAGGCATGCTCCAATAGTCCCTCGCCTCGCATCATGCCATGTGCCATCATCTCATGCTCTGGGCCTGCCCTGATGCTACTGACACAAGAGATATCTCAGGACTCACTTGGCACCCATGCACGTGAAATAGGAAATTTGGGGGAACAGATGCTGCATTCAGGTGAATTTGGATAAATGGGGGTTGTGAATAAACATAAACTCTCCTCTCATTCTCCTTCACCACTATGGACTGTTTGAAGAAGCAGTAACTATACATGGCCTCTATGAAAACATTCTGAAAGATTGAAAATCAGCTTGTTAGGAAGCCGAGACCTGCTTGGTAATGAACTCTTTTATATTTGTTCTCCTTACTTCTCTGCATCAGTCCCCATTTCCCTGATTCCTATTGCCTTGGCTTGTCCGCCTCGTTAAAGTATTAGTGCAGAAGGTTTGCATCTCACTGTTTTCTAAGGAAGTTGGGCTACAATAGAGGGGTATTAAAAGATGAAAATGTTTATTTTAGTAATTGAATGACTGATATGTATATATAAATATAATTAGTGCTGTCATCATGGGGAAAGTGAAAACAGTTTTCATTTACCTTCACTAATTTCATGGTTTTGTGTTGTTTCTATTTTGGGTGAGATTGGGTGCCACAATCTTTTCATTGCTTACTCTACCTGTATTAATTAGATGTGGTTAGTTGGATTTATATGGCATCATCGTAACTAGACCATTTCTGTGAGAAGAAGTCCATACTTGGTTTTTACTCATCTTTGAATTCCTCACTAAGGGTAACTTAATAATGTTCAAATTATATAAACTTAATACGTGTCTAAACTTTCTTCTGAGAAGGCCCTAAGGTCATGAAGCAAAGAAGAAGCAAAGAATAAGTCTTGGGTAAGGTGAGCCTGGAAAGCAAAGGATAGTCCTTTGAGTAGTCAAAGAAAGAATTGTAATCAAACAAAAGAATAACAGATAACCAGAAAAGTAGGGGATTTGGAAGCTGAAGCTGAGAAGTTAAGCAGATGCAAAAGCATCTAGGGATAAAAAGTGACTAATGCCAAAGAAAAGATGATTGAAGGAACTAAATTAAACTTTTTTTATGTTAAAGTATGAGAGGTCTGATCCATTTCTTTAGGAACTTACATTCTTATTGGGAATAGAAGAAATAAATACAAAATAGTTAAGTATGTATGAATACTGACCATGTGCACAAATAAATTATGATAAACAAGTACCTTTACATTTCAAAGATGGTAAAGCTCAATGACTGCTAAGTGCAGAAAGAGATTTACATTTAATGAGTAATTAAGCCTCACATTAGGGGAATACAAACATCTCTGTAGACTTAATAGTCCATTTAAGTTAATATACCTAACTGAAATACATATGTAAATTCACCAAAAACATGTACAAGAATAATCAGAACAGGAGCTCTTAACCTTTATTGTTCCACAGACCCTTTTGCCAATTAGGTGAAAACCACAGACCCCTTACTAAACCCACACTATACTGTGTATTTTTTAATAAATATATCATACTCACAACAACATGTCCTCACAAGAATAATGTTTTTTTCTTAATTTAAATTCAAGCTCACGAACCTCTGGTTAAGAACTCTTGTCATAGAAGGACTACATATAAATAATAGCCCTGCAAAAATTCCAAATACCATCTCAAATTGAATAACATAAAATTGTGGTATATTCATTAAGTAGAATATTAAAAAGCAATGAGAATAAACAAGCCATGACTACAAGCAATTCAAATAATAAAAAGCACACTGTGATTATACTAAAAGCTATTGAGTACAATTTGGATGGATTGCATGATATATAAATATATCGCAATTAAAACTGCTTTTAAAAAGTATTGAAGACAAGGAAAAGTAGTCTACAGTGTCAGAAGTCAGGAGAATGGTTACACTTACAGGTATAACTGACTAGAAGGTAATATGGGGATATTTTGGGGGACAGATAATGTTCTTTTTCTTGATCTAGTTAAGGGACTATAATCACTTTGTAAAAATGAATGAAAATGTACTTTTATGATTTCTTTGGCTAATTCTTTATTGAAGTATAATATAAAGATTTACAGAGTTTAAATATGTGTGTAAAAACATATCAACCACCACCTAGAAAAAGACAGAACAATTTCAGCACCCCAGAAGTTCCCTTATTTCCCATCTCAGTCAAGTTTTACCCCTTAGGCAAAACTACTATGACTTCTATCATTATATATTAGCTTTGCCTTTTCCTGACTTTCATATAATGAAGTCACACAGTACATATTATTGATATGTCTTGATTCTGTTGCTCAATATTACATTTTTGATAGCAAATCCATATGTATTAGTCAGCCAAAGGGGTGCTGATGCAAAATACCAGAAATCTGTTGGGTTTTATAAAGGGTATTTATTTGAGGTAGAAGCTTACAGTTACCAGGCTGCAAAGCATAAGTTACTTGCCTCACCAAAGTCTGTTGTCACTTGTTAGAGCAAGGTGGCTGCCAATATCTGCAAGGGTTCAGGCTTCCTCTTCCTCTTAAGGCTGCATGGTCCCAGCTTCTTCTAATATCATCTGTAGGCTGAGATAAGTTTTGTCTCTCTCCTGGGGCTCATTTCTCTCCTGGCTCAGCTACTCTGCTCTCTCCACAAAGCCAGATGTAAATGATCAGGCAAATGGCTTGTCTCTCTTCCCAGGGACTCTGCTGTGTATAATGGAGCCTTCTCTCTTTCCTTGTGTATCTGTATCTATGTATATTTACTTCCTGGGGCTCCAGCTCCAAACTCTGTCCTCTGCCATGTCATTATTACTTAAGTGGACCAATCAAAGTCTTAATCATTATTTAATCATGTAAAAGTGAAACCTCTGAATTTAATAAGATTTAATACACTCAGGAACAGACTAGTTTACAAACATAATCCAATATCTATCTTTGGAATTCATAAATAATACCAACCTGCTACACCATGTTTTATTTTTCATTGTCATTCCTCTTTTAGTGGATACTTGTATTTCCAATTTTTGGTTATTATGAATAAAGCTGCTTTCAACATTCTTATGCATGTCTTTTTGTGTATATTAATCACTCAGTTTTCTTACATATTCACATGAAAGTAGAATTGCTGGGTTAATTGGTACACACACACACACACACATGCACACACCCCACATGTTTAGCTTTACTAGATATTCCAAACATTTTTTCAAAGTTGTTATACCAATTAACACATATCCTAAGAACACTGTTTAAACCATTTTAAGTATAAGGCCCTTTTGAAAATCTAATTTTGGTGAGCTCTGGGTGAAATGCCTAATATAAAAGAGTATCTGTAATGGAACAGATGGTAAAACTGTAGCCAATGTAAGAAATAATCCCAAATTTGTAAAATTCAAATTTCAAATTATATTTGGCCAATTTGTCTTGAGGAAATTGGGGAAGAACTACTAAAATTTTTATATTATTGGCATTTAGATTGGTTTTGCTTTTCATTGCTTTAAATGACTATTCAATGAACATATTTATAGGTATATTACAGCTATAATCCTCAGGCATCATTTTCCATGAAAGGCATGTCCTCACAGTTATATGATTTTTGTTTTGCTTTAACACCAAAAAAAAATTTAGAAATATTTGACAACAAAAATGTCAGTTCAATTTATCTTATAAAAAATATTTGCTAAGCAGTATCTAAGCTATATTGTAACTTAAATTTTTCCAAATTAGACTCACATTGTAATCGCTTAAATATTTAGATTTTATTTTCATTTAACGATACTACCCAATGTTCATCCTTACTATGGTGTCATTATGAAAAATTTAATTGTTGACAATAATAATGTAAAGCAATCTAATACTATGTGTTGCTTAAATGTTACATTTTCTTCATGAAATTTTACTTCATTTTTTCTTACAGTAATTCTTTGTGAAATGTGCAATTTTCATTTCATGTACCATCTTTGTCGCTTCTCTTGCTTAGAAAAAACAACTCATTTTCAACTTATTTTCAAACAGAAAATAAAAAATAAAATCTTTTAAAAAAAGGGCATAGGATAGGTTTTGTTTGGGCTGGGGGAGGAGGATTTTCTCTATTTAATTTTATCAAGATCTTTTAAATTGATTTAAGTCATGAAAACAAGTAATATTCTCTCAGACAAAATATCCAGTATTGCATTTAAATGAGAGAGAGCACATGACTCAACATAAGTTACTAGAAAATTTTCAGTTGTCTGTGGGAGATGTGTCTGATGTGCTTAGAATGCAAAAGGTATACTTAGAACCAAGAGATTAGAACTGGAAATAGATTTTGGCAAAAAAAAAAAGACAATTTTAAGTAGTTTTTAAAAATATCAACCTCTGAGTTTGGATTTGGCATCAAGGCCTTATAAGGAGTTCAGTAGATATTGTGGTGAATATGTTATTGCAGAACTATTGGAAAACTTTTTATGTTTTGTTGAATATTTTTTAAAGTTAGGTCTTGTAATAGTCTGCAAAAAAATAGTGGGATTTACCACTATAAAAATAACACCCTGTCAGAGATTGAGAAATAAAATTACTTTAGACTTGCAGAAGGTAATAAAGAAACCAAGTAAAAATAGATACAGAGAAAACATTAGAGAAATTTGAAACCTTTTAGTAACTGTCTGGAAAAGCTATTCTTAATAGGGAAAAGACAACTATTTTAAGCATTTTGCATAATCATAATGCAATATGTTTTCCTCTACTGTAACAAGTCCTGTGCAAAAAGTAATTCTAAGAAAGCCAACTAGTGCCTTTACTTTTCTGCTTATGTTGGAAATGATTAAGTATTTAGCATTAAAGGGAAAAAAAACAAAAACAAAATTGAGAACTATCACCCAAGATTTTGATTCCAAGGTGACAGAAGAGCCAAATTGAAATTCAAGACATTTTAATGTATGAAATAAAAAAATCGCCTTAAGGAAAATTTCAGGTTAATCATGGTGCTCTGTTTGAGAACACAATTTAAATAGCGGTGGAACAGGGGTGAACATTGGTAGGAAAGATAGTCAATTTTACTGATAATCTATTTTTTAAAATCTAAATCTAAACCTTTTTTTCTAAATTAAATATAAAGTTGACAGGATTTTAACTTATTTTTATTAGTTTAGTTATCATTTAAATTGAAAGAAAAAGCTGATGTTTAGCACCACTAACTGCATCTGTAGGAAACCCTGTGATCATAAGTTCATACCTTATAACTTAGGTCATATGCCTTACCCACATGGAGGTGGCAGTTTATTATAATTTCAGGGATAGGATCTGGAAAAATCTAGAAGAGATTTAGTCCTAGATAATCAAACATGTAGTACAAGTGCATGTGGGATTTT
>PVKH010014953.1:0-16273 GCA_004027955.1 Chaetophractus vellerosus | reverse complement strand
GAAACAGTCTAGAAAAAGATCTTCAATGGTTTAGGGCACCAGGAGAAGGCTGGACACAGCCCAGATGAGAGAGAGACAAAGCAGGGAAATCGCAAGGACAGAACTGTGAGTTGAAACCAGCGGCTGCTGCTGCCGGCACTCTCCCCCACACTACAGACACTTTAGAATTCTCAGGCTTCTGGGCCTGGGCCTGCCAATAAGGACAAAGGAGGCTCCAGGGATCTACCACCCTAGGAAAGGGGAGAGAGGGGGACACAGCCTAAGGCTGACTCAGCTTTTGACTCACAAATTTGGTCTGCTGCGTCTCAGGAGCACTTGCAGGCCAGGTGCAGCCACACCATTGTTTGCCTTGGGAGCCAGCAAGGGGCTAGAGATAAACAACCCTCCTAATCTCTTTCTCTACTAACCAGAACTGAGTTGAAGACTCAGAAGGGAGCAGAAATATTTCCTAGCCAGGAAAAGGGAGGGGATTGCCAGAGAATGCTGTAGAACTGTCTCAAAGAAAGTTTGAATTACAAGGCACCTAGCCTCCAGACAGGAAGCTCTATCACTTGCAACAAATATACTACAAGGAGGCATTGAACTGAGAGATGCCAAAGAGCATCATCTGCTGGCAGACCAAAGATGTGCATGTGAGAAAATTAAAAATAAGTAGGAGAGGCTTTTTCCGGCCTCTACCGTCTCCCTCCCCAAGGCCCCAGGAAGCCAGTCTACAAACAATTACTAGGCCCAGTGCCCAGTTTTGAGCAACCAGCAGTGACAATCCTAACAATCCAGGCCCCACCAAGAATCAAAGAGCAGTGGTAACACACAGCCTTCTGCCACTAAATCCCTACAAAACAGAAAGAAATTGAGCATCTTAGTAAACTACATCCCAATCAGATGCCTAGACATCAGCAAACATTTTGGAACCATATAAGAAATTAGAAGACATGGCCCAAGAAAAGGAATATGTCAAAGCCCCAAAAGAGATGCAGAATTTGAGAGAACTAATCAGCAAGATGTACACACATTTCCAAAATCAAATTAATGAGTTGAACGACAATATGGTTAAAAAGATAAATGACATCAAGAAGACACTGAGTGAACACAAAGAAGAATATGAAATCCTGAAGAGAAAAGCATTCTAAAAAAGAAGAGCAACGTGGGAGGAATTTCACTGCCTGAACTTGAAACATATTACAAAGCTACAGTGGTCAAAACAGCATGGTACTGGCGTAAAGAAAGACACATCAATCAGTGGAATAGAATTGAGAACCCAGAAATAAACCTTCACATATACAGTCAACTGGTTTTTGAAAAACCTACCAAGCCCACGCTAACGGGAAAAAACAGTCTCTTCAACAAATGGTGTTGGGAGAACTGGATATCTATAACCAAAAGAATGAAAGAGCACCCCTATCTCACTCCCCATAGAAAAATCAATTCAAAATGGATCAAAGACCTATATATAAGAGCCAAAACCATAAAACTACTAGAAGAAAATACAGGGAAACCTCTTCAAGGCCTTGTAGTAAGTGGTGGTTTCTTGGATCTTACACCCAAAGCAGGTGCAACAAAAGAAAAAAATAGATAAATTGGACCTCCTCAAAATTAAACACTTTTGCACCTCACAGAACTTTGTCAAAAGAGTGAAAAGGCAGCCAACTCAATGGGAAAAAATATTTGTAAATCACATATCTGATAAGTGTTTAATATCCAGGATATATAAAGAGATGTTACAACTCAACAATGAAAAGACAAATGACTCAAAGAATGGGCAAAACACTTGAATAGACTTTTGTCCAAAGAAGAAATACAAATGGCAAAAAAACACATGAAAAAACATTCAACATTACTAATGAAATGCAAATCAAAACTACAATGAGATATCATTTCACACCTATCAGAGTAGCCACTATTAAAAAGACAGAGAACTACAAGTGTTGGAGAATATGTGGAGAGATAGGAACACTTATTCACTGTTGGTGGGAATGCAGAATGATACAGCCACTGGGGAGGACTGTTTGGCAGTTCCTAAAGAAGTTGAATATAGACTTACCACGTGACCCAGCAGTACCACTACTGGGTATATACCCAGAAGAACTAAGAGCAGTGACACGAACAGACATCTGCACACTGATGTTCATAGCAACATTATTCACCATTGCCAAAAGTTGGAAACAACCCAGGTGTCCATCAACAGAAGAGTGGATAAACAAACTGTGGTCTATTCACATGATAGAATATTATGCAGCTGTAAGAAGAAATGAAGTCGTAAAGCATATGAAAACATGGATGAACCTGGAGAACATTGTGTTGAGTGAAGCAGGCCAGACACAAAAGGACAAATACTGTATGAATGCATTACTATGAACCAAATATATGGTGTAACATATTGTTTGATTCAAAAAAATTTATATGTATCCAGTACATTTAATTGAGAAATGTATATATTTATTCATCTGTGTTTACTTTTTAGTTTTTAATTGTTTATATTTTCAATTATTAAATGCACAAAATAAAGTAAAAAGAAAAAGAAAAAGAAAACACATTAGAGGGAAGCGAATTTGGCTCAGGCAATTGAGTTCCCACTTTCCACATGGGAGGATCTGGGTTCAATTCCTGAGGCCCCCTGGTGAAGGCGAGCTGGTGCGAGGGGCAGGCATAGCAAGCTGACACAACAAGATGATGCAACAAAAAAAGACACTGAGTAAAGACTATGAGAGACACACAAACCAGGGATCTCAGGTAGCTTAAGCGACTGAACACCTCTCTCCCACTTTGGAGGTCCCGGGATTGGTTCCTGGTGCCTCCTAAAGAGAAGATGAGCGAACAACAAGCACAAAACAAACAAACAAACAATGAGGGGGATAAATATATAAAATAAGTCTTAAAAAAAACCATTAGAGGCACACAACAGAAGACTCAAAATGAGAGAAGAAAGAATAAGTGATACTGAAGACAGGACAGCTAAAATTGAAGAGAGAAAAGAATGGAAAAAAGTTAAGTAGGGGCTCAGAGAGTTGAATGACAACATGAAACTCAACAACATACATGTCATGGGAGTTCCAGAAGGAGAAAAGAAGGGAAAGGGGACAGAAAAGTATTTGAGGAAATAATAGCTGAAAATTTCCCAGCTCTCATGAAAGAAATGAACTTACATGTCCAAGAAGCACACTGTACCCCAATCAGAATGAATTTGAATAGACCTACTCCAACACATATACTACTCAGAATGCAAAATGTCAAAGATGAAAAGAAAATTCTCAGAGCAGCAAGGGAGAACCAAACCATCACGTACAAGGGATGTCCAGTAAGACTTAGCATGGATTTCTCTTCAGAAACCATGGAGGCAAAAGGACAGTGGTATGATACAATTAGGATACAGAAAGAGAACTGCCAGATGAGAATTCTTTGTCCAGCAAAATTGTCCTTCAAATATGAAGGTGAGTATAAAATATTCACAAACAGAAACTAAGAGAGTTTGCAAAAAAGAATCCACTTCTGTAGGAAATATTAAAGGAAGCCTTAGAACCTGAAATAAAAAGACAGGAGAGAGAAGCTTGGAGGAGAGTATAAAATAATAGCAGAAAGGATAACCAAAAGAGAAAAAAAGACAGATGAAAATATAATATGACATATGAAAACCAAAGAATAAAATGGTGTAAGTAAATGGTGCATTCACAATAATATCATTGAATGTGAATGGATTAAACTCCCCAGTCAAAAGATACAGAATGACAGAATGGATTAAAAAACATGAGCCATCCATTTGCTGCTGACAAGAAACTCACCTTAGACCCAGGGAAACAAAACGGCTGAAACTGAAAAGTTGGAAAAAGATACTCCACGTGAATAGCAACCAAAAAAGAGCAGGGGTAGATATACTAATATCAGACAAAACAGACTTTAAACGCAAAAAAGTTATAAGACATACAGAAGGTCATTATATATTAATAAAAGGGACAATCCACCAGGAAGATATAACAGTCATAAATATGCATCTAACCAGGGTGCCCCAAAATACATGAGACAAACTCTGGCAAAACTGAAGAGAGAAATAGACATCTCTACAATAATCATTGGAGACTTCAACATCCCACTCACATCATAAGATAGAACAACTAGACAGAAGATCAACAAGGAAACAGAGAACTTGAACAATATGATAAATGAGTTAGACCTAACAGATATATACAGAACACTGCATCCAAATTCAGCAGGTCATACATTCTTCTCAAGTGCCTATGGATCTTTCTCCAGGATAGACCACATGTTAGGGCACAATGCAACTCTCAATAAATATAAAAAGATTGAAATTATACAACCACCTACTCAGATCATAATGGAATGAAACTGGAAATAAAAAAGACAGGAAAAAAGTAAATTCGCAAATATATGCAGGCTGAACAACACACTCCTAAATAATCAGTGGGTCAAAGAAGAAATTGCAAGTGAAATCAGTAAATATATTGAGACAAATGAAAATGAGAACACAACTTATCAAAACTTATGGGATACAGTGAAGTCAGTCTTGAGAGGGGAATTTATAGCCCTAAAGTCCTATATTTAAAAAAGAAGAAAGAGCTAAACACAAAGATTTAACTAAACAACTAGAGAAACTAGCAAAAGAACAGCAGACCAATCCCAAAGCAAGCAGAAGGAAAGAAATAATAAAGATTAAAGCAGAAATGAACAAAATAGAGGGAAAAAAAACAATAGAAAAAAATCAACAAAACCAAAAGCTGGTTCTTTGAGAATATCAATAAAATTGACAAACCCCTAGCTGGACTAACAAAGAAAAAAAGAGAGAAGATGCAAATAAATACAATCAAAAATGAAAGGTGAGAAATTACAACTGACCCGACAGAATTAAAAAGAATCATAAGAGGATATTAGGAGAAACTGTATGCCAACAAACTAGACAACCTAGATGAAATGGACAAATTCCTAGAAATGCACAAACTACACTGAAATACAAGAACTTAACAAACCAAAAACATTTAAAGAGATTGAATCTGTCATCAAAAATCTCCCAGCAAAGAAAAGTCCAAGACCAGATGGCTTCACAAGTGAATTCTACCAAGCATTTCAAAAAGAATTAACACCAATCCTGTTTAAACTCTACCAAAAAATTGAAAGGAGGGAAAATTACCCAACACCTTTTATTAAGCCAACATCACTCTAATACCAAAGCCAGATAAAGATACTACAAGAAAAGAAAATTACAAACTAATCTCTCTAATGAACACTGACGCAAAAATTCTCAACAAAATACTTGCAAATCGAATCCAACAGCTTATCAAAAGACTTATACCTCATGACCTAGTGGGATTTACTCCTAGTATGCAAGGCTGGTTCAACATAAGAAAAGCATTCAACGTAATACACCACATTAACAAATTGAAGGGAAAAAACCACATGATCATCTCAAGCAATGCAGAAAAGGCATTCAACAAAATCCAGCATTCTTTTTTGATGAAAACACTTCAAAAGATGGGAATAGAAGGAAAATTCCTCAATATGATAAAAGGCATATCTGAAAAACCCCCAGCCTACATTATACTCAATAGGGAAAGGCTGAAAGCTTTCCATCTAGGATCAAGAACAAGACAAGGATGCCCTCTGTCACCATTGTTATTCAATATTGTACTAGAAGTTCTAGCTAGAGCAATTAGACAAAGAAAAAAAAATTAAAGGCATCCAAATGGGAAAAGAGGACATAAAATTCTCCCTGTTTGCTGATGACATGATCCTGTATTTAGAAAATTCTAAAGTATCCACAGCAAAGTTACTTCAGCTAATAAATGAGTTCAGCAAAGTGGCAGGGTACAAGATCAACAAGCAAAAATCAGGAATGTTTTGTACACTACTACTGAACAATCTGAGGAGGAAATCAGGAGAAAAAATTCATTTTCAATAGCAACAAAAAGACTCCAATACCTAGGAATTAATTTAACCAAAGAAGTACAGGGTCTACATGCAGAAAACTACAAAACAATGCTAAAAGAAAATTTAGGAGAACTAAATAAATGGAAAGACATTCTGTGTTCATGGAATGGAAGAATAAATACCATGAAGATGTCAATCTTACCCAAACTGATTTATCGATTCAATGCAATACCAATCAAAATCCCAACAGCTTACTTTACAGAAATAGAAAAGCCAATTACCAAATTCATTTTGAAGGGAAAGTGCACCTGAATACCCAAAAGCATTCTAAAAAAGAAGCGCGATGTGGGAGGAATTTCACTGCCTGACCTTGGAACATATTACAAAGCTACAGTGGTCAAAACAACATGGTTCTGGCATAAAGATAGACTCATCAATCAGTGGAATAGAATTGAGAATCCAGAAATAAACCTTCACATATACAGTCAACTGGTTTTTGACAAACCTATCACGTCCATGTTAACAGAACAAAACAGTCTCTTCAACAAATGGTGCTGGGAGAACTGGATATCTATAACCAAAAGAATGAAAGAGCACCCCTATCTCACTCCCCATAGAAAAATCAATTCAAAATGGATCAAAGACCTAAATATAAAAGCCAAACCCATAAAACTACTAGAAGAAAATACAAGGAAACCTCTTCAAGGCCTTGTAGTAAGTGGTGGTTTCTTGGGATCTTATACCCAAAGCACGTGCAGCAAAAGAAAAAATAGATAAATGGGACCTCCTCAAAATTAAACACTTTTGCACCTCACAGGACTTTGTCAAATGGGTGATAAGGTAGCCAAGTCAATGAGAGAAAATATTTGGAAATATGACATATCCAATAAGTGTTTAATATCCAGGATATATAAAGAGATGTTACAACTCAACAATAAAAGACAAACGACCCAATTAAAAATTCAGCTAAAGACTTGAATAGACATTTGTACAAAGAAGAAATACAAATGGCAAAAAACTACATTAAGAAATGCTCAACATCACTAATGTTTAGGAAATACAAATCAAAACTACAATGAGATATCATTTCACACCTATCAGAATGGCCAATATTAAAAAGACAGAGAACTACAAGTTTTGGAGAGAATATGGAGAGACAGGAACACTTATTCACAGTTGGTGGGAATGCAGAATGGTACAGCCACTGTGGAGGACAGTTTAGCAGTTCCTAAAGAAGTTGAATATAGACTTGCCACATGACTCTGCAATACCACTACTGGCTATATACTACCCAAAAGAACTGAGAGCAGTGACATGAACTGTACACCGATATCATAGCAGCATTATTGACAACTGCCAAAAGTTGGAAACAACCCAGGTGTCCATCAACAGATGAATGGATAAACAAGCTGTTGTGTATTCACATGATGGAATATTATGCAGCTATAAGAAGAAATGAAGTCGTAAAGCATATGTCAACATGGATGAACCTGGAGTACATTATGTTGAGCAAAGCAAGCCAGACACAAAAGGACATATACTCTATGATTGCATTATTATGAACCAAATATATTGTGTAACATATTGCATGATTTAAAAAATTTATATGTATCCAGTACATTTAATTGAGAAATGTACGTCTTTATTCAACTGTGTTTTCTTTTTAGTTTTTAATTGTTTATATTTTCGATTATTAAATGTACAAAATAAAGTTAAAAATTTTTTTCTAAAAGCCTCTAAGAGTATGTCCTTCACCTTATAGAAAATTGAAAATCTTGGTGGTGGAGAAAAGGAGGTCTGACATGCCTTTAATATTATTTCAATTTTATTTCCCATTTTAAGAGTACTAAAAGCTTATTAAATAGCATCTAAAAATGAAGGAATAAAGGGGGGAAAAGACAATTAAGATTCTACAAACTAGACATCGCTGGTATTTTGACTTATTTCCTTCTAGGTTTTTAAAAATGCATAGCATTTTTAATATAGTTGCAATCTTAATATAAATCCAACTTTGTCCTAAGCCATTTTTTAAAAATATTTCTTTCTTTATTTCTCCCCCATCCTCCCACCCCCATTGTTTTGTGCAAGCTCTCTGCTCTCTGTGTGCTTTTGTGTCTGCTTGTCTTCTCTTTAGGCGGCACCGAGAACCAATCCTGGGACCTTCCGGAGTGGGAGAGAGGCGCTCAATCTCTTGCGCCAGCTCAGCTCCTTGGTCTGCTGTTTCTCTTATTGTCTCTCCTCTGTTGTGTCATCTTGTTGTGCCAGCTCTCTGCGTGGGCCAGCTCACCATGCAAGCCGGCCTGTCTTTCACCAGGAGGCCCTGGGAATTAAACCCTGGTCCTCCTGGGAGCCCAATCGCTTAAGCCACATCCATTTCCCCCTAAGCCATTTTTGTTCATATATATAATTGATCTTCATGAGCTGTATTAAGTGGACAGAAGCAGTGGCCAGGAAAGAGGAACAGTAAAATGAGCTTGTTTGGTTTATAAAGTCACCAAATCAGGGCCCTGGCGAAGCCCTGGAAATGTTGGTGCTAACTACCCAGTGCTTACCGAGACAAGAGGCTACACGGAGCTGGGGCAGAGCCCTCCCAGGAATGGAAATAATTCTACCTTGTTCTCTAATGCAAATGCCATATTTCTAGGTTCCTGATATGTCTCCCTTGA
Source organism: Chaetophractus vellerosus (assembly GCA_004027955.1). Classification (NCBI taxonomy): domain Eukaryota; kingdom Metazoa; phylum Chordata; class Mammalia; order Cingulata; family Chlamyphoridae; genus Chaetophractus; species Chaetophractus vellerosus. The sequence continues at coordinate 7,733 of PVKH010014953.1, read as the reverse complement.
TGAGGAAAGAAAAAGAAAACTGGAGTGTCAGATGACCTGCTTCTATTCCTGGCTCTGCAGAAGTGGGACTTTTAACCCTCTTCTCTGAATCACGTCATCTAGAAAATATCCGCCTGCTTTCAGTTCCCCACAGGCCACGTGGCTCCTGCTTGGGGCCTTTGCCCAGAAAGCTCTTCACCTGGAATCCCAGCCCTCCTGACCTCCTGGGATTGGAGCCAACCCTCCAAATACATGTCTCAGGGCACCTGTAGTTTTCCTCTAATGTAGTACTTACCACAATGTGTAATTATGTATTTATGTGGCTATATGATTAATCTATTTGCCCTATAAGATTGTAAGCTACAGGAGAGCAGGTCTCTTTTGCTGACCATGGTATATCCTACTATATGTTAGGCACATAAAAGGAATTCAACAGATTTGTTGAATCACATGAATGAATGAGGAGAGTTGGAACTATATAGTTCCAGTCCTAAAATGGGTCACTATCCACAGTCTAATATTAAGTAGAGCAATTGAGGTTGAGTTCTCACCTCTCCCGGCTGAGAAAACACCCACAAGCTAGGTAATATGGAAAACAGTGTGATAATTAACATCTCTTGGTTATTGGTTCTGTGAGGTTTAAATTCTTTCTTAAAAGTCTCTGTAGCTTTAAAGGTAACTTCAACAGCCTCATCAGTCTGTCTTAGTGTGACTGGATTTATAAACAAAGCTTATCCTTTTGAATATGACTCTAGTACTCTATAAACATATCAGGTCTTTGTTTAGCTACAGAGATGCTGGCAAGGGCCTATAAACAATTAGAGATCATTGTCTTCCTTTCTTTTTTGCTTTATTGGAGTTACTAGAACTTTAATACAAACCAAGTTTTTTTTTTGTTGTTTTAAACCAGACAACATTTAAATCCAGTGGAATAAAAACAATGCAGGATATTTTCCTGTATTGGAGTATTTTAGGTTAAAAATTGTAGTAAAGCCTTTCAAATTCCCTATAAAAAAGATAAAACCACAAATGCTTGTCTGAGAACAACACTTTAGTTCATTTTGGAAAAAGCAGATGTGTGAGGAAAGGCCATTGCCCTGTAGCAGGAGTTGGAGATCCAGCACAGGCCAGCACTCTGCCTGGGCCAGCTCACCACACAGGCCAGCTTGCCTTTCACCAGGATGCCCCAGAAACCGAACCCAGGACCTCTTATATTGTAGACGGGAGCCCAATCGCTTGAGCCACATCCACTTCCTCGCAATATCCTCTTATCTGGTCTCCTACATCTGCTCTTATCCCCCTCTAATTCATTGCAGCCAGAAAGATATTTTCAAAACACAATCTGATCATGTCACCAGCTTCCCACTGATCTCATGATTAATAAATAAAATCTTCAACCTGACTTTCAGGTCTCCATATGCATTGCCTAACTCACCATCTTTATTCAAGACATGCCTCACTCCTGCTCTCCAACCACAGTGGCCCTTTTCCAGTTTCTGGGAGGTGTTCAACTACTTTCTGTTGCAAGGCTCTTGTAATAGTTTTCCTTCTGCCCAAATACTCTTTACCCACCTCTTCCCTAGTAACTCCTTATCATCTTTTAGATCTTAACGTAAATGTCACTTTTTCAGGGAAGACTTCCCTGACTCTCCCTTACTTTCATTGGGTAGCACTTATCACAATTGTAATTAATAATTTGTTTACTATATATTAAAGGTGTTTTCTTCCCTAAATAGTAATCTCAATCATATCTATATTTGTTTCCCAATTGTATAGCCCAGTTCCTGACACAGACACTTAATAATTGTCAATGTGTCAGTTTATGAACAAATGAATGAAGAGCTGCTGAATGATGTATGATGATAAAGATGATATTATGTGTTTTTAAAGCAAAGGTACCAGATACAAATATCCAAATAAGTGTTTTCTTTAAAACGATGATTTGGAGAAGGAAATACATTTATTCCAACAAATTACTCATAACATTTTAGTAGTTGAAGATATTTGGGATGATCCTAGAGTTAGTCTACAAGCCACACAAGAAAGTCTCATTTTTTTAGTCCTTTTTTAGATTTTATAAGATATGTATCATATATTTTTTATTCATAAAACTTAGTTTTAGGTAATTTCAGAGATACTATGCTCTAAAAGAATACTGTCCAATAGAACTTTCTGCAGTGCTGGAAATACTATATATCTGCATTGTCCAATATGATAGGCACCAACCATATGTGACTGTTAAACACTTGAAATATGGTCGGTGCAACTAAGGGACAAAATTTTAAATTTTATTTAATTTTAATTCACTTAAATTTAAGGAACTACATGTGGCTATGGGCTATCAAATTGGACAGCACAGCTCTATAGCCAATACCAAAATATATATGCCTGGAATCATATTAGAATTAACATATAACCTCAACAAATGGCTATTTTGAATATATAAAATGATCTTTGTGTAAAGATTCACTTCAGACGCCAGTGACTGTTCTTTAAATACTCAGAGCTTTCATTAAAAAATATCAAAGACCTTGTTCCTTTTTGCCAGGCCAACACAACACAGAAACACAAGAAACTTGAAAACCACTGCACGTGAGGGGCGGACACCCGTGGCCACAAGTATTCACTGGGAACACAGAATTCAAGTCTATCGTGGATTTTGCTTCTTAGGCAGTCCCCTCTCCAATGACGCAATACTGAACATGGAAAAAGGTCAAATCCAGAAGGCAATCGTGTGCTTTTGGAACTGGTAAACAAATAGCAGAACTGAGATTTCATAAAACTTCAATTGTGAGTGAAGTTTTGCCAACAGAACCGACATCACTCTTAACATTAAAAGGCAAGAGACTATCGACAATGAGAAAGTATCAGCCTTCCATGCTGACAAAGGGGCTGCTGTGCACAGCACCACTGGGTCAAACTTGTGTGGCAAAAGAATGCCAATGTGATACCCAGGCCACTGCTCTATTCAGCAAGTGATCTGGGGCAAGGGGGAAAAGTTTCAATGGCTGGCATATGCCTCCATCTTTCCAGGTTCACAGTTCACCATCTTTAAACACTAGAGAATAGTCTTTGGCAAATGTGTTGTAGGGCCTCCATGGTTAACCTCTAGATCCATCCGAGCTCACATGAAGATCCATGCTCATTAGCAGATTGGCATCATCTGGGCCCTTTGTAGGTTTATTGACTATGATTTCAATTGAATTTTTTAAAGTTGTATTTATAATATACATTAAATTTTCATCATGCTTTTTAATGTACAGATTAAATAATGGCAATGTTATAAAGTACTTGTGAGATATTCATGTCTTTGAAATTTTGTTTTAATGAATTGGAAAGGAAGGAGAATTAAATCTTAAAGCAGAGTTAATGACCCTACTGGGTCTGAATGATCCTAACTAGCTCTTCAAATGTGGAAATTTCCCAAGAAATCTGTCCATCCGTGAACAAATTTCAAATCAATATACTTGGTATATATATGTGTTTTCTGTGTCCTTTTTCACAATTTCTTTGCTTTCCTTAATATTTTTGGAAATAAGGAACAAGTCTTCTCCACAATCTTTGACTTCAAAGTGTACTCTATAGAGCTAGTAAATATTATTGTTTTGGTGACACTGGTAATAATGGAGTAAGAACAGCAGAGTACAATGTTGTGACTCAGTCATGGAGAAATAATGAGTAAGAAGTAGAGACAGTACTAGAACTGTAGACTACCAGTGTAATATAACACAGATCTCTATGTGGTGAGTAAAGCATTTGTTTCTGTTGATGTAGCAATTCATTGAGTTCATTAAATAATCACAAAAGCAATTCTGTTGCCACCACTAATTGATTCAAGGCATTCTCTTTTCCATAGTGAGCATCTATTTGTCCTAATAGATGGATACTCCCCTAATCCAATGGATATTACCTTGTTCCTGGACTGCCAGAACTTCAACTACTTCTGGGTGCTCTGATTTACCTTAAGGCCCCTCCGTGCACAAACTACTCCCTTTCCCCCACACCCGATACACAAGAATTTTAATTACCTTAACATTTTCTGGCAATGGTTTATTCTGTGTCAGCCCCACAGCGATCAAAGCTATCACAGCCAGGATAAAGGAGAACCCAAGGATGACCAGGAGATTTTGGGAGCAAAATGTCTTCACACTAGAATCTAAGACCAAAAGCAGAAGAGAAAACATCAACAAGAAATCAGTAAACACCAATTTTCCTTCCCTTTCTGTCTGACCCTACTCTGGCTATCTGGAGACATCAAAGATATATAAAAGCCAGTCTTTATCCATTAGGCATTTTACAAGGTAATCGGAAAATAATTCGAGAATAAAAGGGCTTGAACCAAGACTGAGTGAGGGGCTGTGGCAAGGAGAATGGGCAGAATTGGGCGAGTGGAATGAGGGGAGGGAAGAGCCCCAAATTGGCAGTCTTTCAAGAGGACATATCGGGCTATCAAGGCACAGATAACAACCAAGAACAGTCTTCTTCATTTTTAAAATGTACCACAAAATATTTAAGATCTTAAAGATAAGTCCTTAAACATCAAAGTCCTACCACTCCGTGACATTTCCTGACTTGTCATACCCCTTGCATTTCATCCACTTCAACGGTAAGGAATTGGTAAAAACCCTAAAAGCTGGGGTGTTGTGAACATTTCAGGTCCTCATTTACATGATCTAATCTGTTCTTAGTCTCACCCTCTCATGAGCCACATAAAAGCTCCTGGAACAGACATATAAAAGGCAAATGCAAAAAAAAAAAAGACAAATGCTACGTGATCAAATGTAGACAGAGCATTTAAGAGAGATGAACAGGAAATGGAATGATTGTCCCAATTCCTGACAACTTCTCTCCTCTTCCTCTTTCAACTCCCCCAAACCATCCCCAGTTCCCCTACTTCTTTTTGTTTTTTTCTTGGCTTTAGGGAGGAAGGATAAGAGAAAATAATAAAGAAGCATATGGAGGAGTAGCAGGAACTTTTACCCATTATTGGTGAGAATGGGAAAATTGTCCAGCCACTTTGGAAGACAGTTTGGCAATTTCTTACAAAGTTAGACATAGGCTTACCATAAGACATAGCAATCGTGCTCTTAGACATTTACCCAAGTGAGCTGAAAACTGGTGTCCACACAAAATCATACTTGTGGAAGTTTATAGCAGTTTTATTCAAAATTGTCAATAATTGGAAGCAACCAAGGTGTCCTTCCATAGGCAAATAGATAAACTGTAGTGCATCCATACAATTGAGTGTTAGTCGTTGGTTAAAAGAAATGAGCTATCAAGCTATAAAAAGACATGGAGCAGGGAGCAGATGTGGCTTAAGCAATTGCGTGCTTGCTTCCCACTTGGGAGGTCCCGGGTTCAGTTGCCAGTGCCTCCTGAAAACAAACAAACAAACAAACAAAAACAAACAGCAAGCAAAACAAATGAACAAACCAACTCAGGGCTGCTGGTGTGGCTCAGTAGTTGAGCTGTGTGCCAGCTCCCCACCTAGGAGGTCCTGGGTTCAATCCCTGGTTCCAAAAAAAAAAAAAAAAAGCTATGGAGGAAACTTACATGCATATTGCTAAGTGAAAGAAGCCAGCCTAAAAAGGTTATATACTGTATGATTCTAACTTATATGACATTCTGGAAAAGGGAAAATTATAGAGACAGTAAAAAGATCAGTGGTTGTCAGGGATTCAGGAGAAGAGAGGGAGGGATGAAGAGATGACAGTGCTCAGGGCATTTTTAAGGCAGTGAAACTATTCCGCATGATTCTGTAATGGTGGGTACATGACTACACATTTGTCAAAACACATAGAACCATACAACACAAAGAGTGAATACTAATGTAAGCTACAGACTTTAGATAATAATAATTGGTTCATCAATTGTTACAAATGTATCACACTAACGCAAGATGTTAATAGAGGAAATTTGGGGGTGCAGTGTGGGGAAGAGCAGGTTTATGGGAACCCACTGTACTTTCTACACAGTTTTTCTGTAAATCTAAAACTTCTCTAATAAATAAAGTCTAATAAAATTTACCAAAAATGAAACATAGAAATGAGAGTTCTCCAGAATAGTTTGTGCTTCTTTAAGGACAGGGTATAAGATAGAACAGATGAAAGAGGAGCCTGAGTCTTGTCCCTCCCCTTCCCCTTGTGGTCAGCAGCAGCTAGCTGGACCTTGAAATCAGAGTGCCTCCTCAATCTCTCAAGCAGAAGCTTAGACTTAATACAAAGGACTGGAACTGGGTCCCCAGGCTACATCGAATACCAGCATCTCAAACCAGTCTTTATTTATCAAACCCAACAGTACAAAATTTAGAAGAATAACAAATGTTTTAGCAACACCATTATCTATTGCTTCCAGAGGAACAACAAAATAGACATACAGCGCTTCCCTCTTCTTTCTTCCCAAAAGAAACCCAATTTTGCTCAGGTGTCTGTCACTCTCGCAAGCAGCCCACATGCCTCAGCTTGGGGACGGGCCTGAACGGTCTGCATAATCTCATTCCTTTGCCAGGGATTGGTTCAGCAATGGGTACATGCCCAGTTATGGCCCAAGAGGCCCTGGAGGAAGTCTCCTGGGGCACATCTAGGAAATGAAAGGAACTGCTCTCTTCTTTCTCTAGCATTGTCCATGTATGATATAACATGAAAAGCATCCAATGATGGCAGAGCAGAAAGCATGAAAGAACTGTATACTTGATGGCATTTTGAGCTGAGCCCTACCTTCTAAGACTTATACTTTGAACCAGTAAGAGTCAGGATTTTAATTACTTGGAGCCAAAAACATCCTGAACTTGGGCCCCAAGCTCTTCTGCACCCTGTGATTGCTACAGCCAAGTTTTATTCTGGAAAATTCAAGTTGACTCTCTTTCCCCTGAAAAGACCTTTATGTGCCTCGAGAATAACAGAATCGTGGTTTCTATCACACAATGTAAAATGACATTTAAAGAAACAATTTTGAGAAAAATTTTACTAAAAATAGTCAATGGCAAAGTGTTGTGTTTTTTATTTCCTTTGAATTTTCTAACTGTACAAGAGAATTCAGGACTGCCACTCCCCACTTTTTTTTTTCCTTTCACGGTGAGAAGAGGCCTTTATTTATAAGGTGAAACAGCTCTTCACTTGACAGAGAAACAAAACTAAACAAAACCCAAGTTTTGAGAAAATGTGCTGATTTCAAGCAAATTAGCGATGTCAGAAGCAAAAATGCTGGGTGTAGAAATGATTCTTATAGAAACAGCAGTATTACATCCACAATTAGGGTTCTATTAAGGTGAAGATAAAAATGATTTAATGTTGTCCTTAGTCAAAAGCCTGCTGTACAGAAAACCCCAGCATCTCTCCCTCATGATATCAAAGATATAATATCTTAAAATTTCAATCCATTAATAAATAGATGTGGAGTGTTGGCAAACGTGGTGGGTTTCAAGCAAATACAAAAGAAGTTTTGCTTTGTGGATCCATTGCGAATGACTAATTCAAATCGTTTCCAATTTCTAATGGGCCACATCTGGACTAATCCTGACTTGTCATATAGGGAACTAAACAGCAAACCTGGCAAGCACTGGTGAGTAAACATCGGTGGAGCACTGTGGTCCTTCCAGTGTTTACATAGCCCAGTGGTGGAACAAATCCCTGAACCTCAGGGGACTGGTCCTAATCTGGTCCTTAGGAGTTGTCCTAGGTTAAAGTCTCTGCAGCTTCTTTGCCATCTCCCTTCCTCTTCATCATGAAGTACTTCTTGGTGAGACATATTTAGAT
>PVKH010014952.1:0-16283 GCA_004027955.1 Chaetophractus vellerosus | reverse complement strand
GTCCTGTGCCCCCCAGATGCCTTGATCTCTGATAATGGCTGTCTTGTGACTGTAACAACCCCATCCTGTCCAGCCCCTTAATATTTATGAATGAAGAAACCTGAGCCAGCCCCACCCCAATTGCTACTCAGCGTAAACCACTAAGCCTGGATATTATAAAACTATCAGGATTACTATAGTTCCTATGGGCAGACTGGGGGGCCCTTAGGCACTGACCTCTTTTGCTATGTGCAAGCAAATAGCAAACCCCAGTGTCTCAGGAATTGGCTAATAGAGTGCGTTGGGCAGAAGATGGCAGGTATCAAAGGCTGAAGGATGTGAAATCCTTCGACAAGCCGAGCCCCTCTCAAAGGGGACCTTTCTCATCCCGAAGTGCCCAGGCGTGGCTCTGATACCCTTTGCCTCCTGTGACTCTATTTCAGTCACTTTCTTGTAAAAAGCTTACTCCTTTTCTGGACTAACAGACTAAGGGAAAGGAAATAAAGTGTTATCACAATTGATGTGCAGCACCTTAAAGAAGACAGTTTTACCTGCAAATACAGAAGCTCTCTGTACATGTAAGGTGTAATTCCAGTACTTATTTGCTTATTCCTCACAGGTTCAAATTTCGGGTTTTAAGTTTCCAAATAGCAATGATTTGTGTTTGAGGAAAACAGCTCCGGAATTTATAAATACCTCCACGGTACTTTATATTTTTAAGAGCATGAAGTATAAATCTCTTCTCTCATTCGAACTGATGAGTGTAAATTCAGAAATGCCCTCTGAGCTTGAGGCAAACTCCCCAGAAAAGGTGAGGAACAGGAAAAGCAGCACATGGTAAAAGCAAGATTAACCTGCTCAAAGGCATTCTAAGTTCCCAATGTAGACAGGTTAATTCCTACTTCCAGGAACAGGAGTGAGGCAGCTCCCTCCTCCACCCCGAGAAGAGGGGCCCAGGGTGGCACGTGGAGGGAGGCCAGCTCGGGGCGGACGGGGGCTTGCTCCTGGCTGTGTTCACACCAACCTCCATGCAAACTAAAGGTTTCAGGGAAAAGCTCAGGGACCCTCTAAAACGTACGAGCTTGGGGCCTCCATTCTCCCATGTGGGAGTTTTTGCTGGGAAATTTATGGAAAACTTAAAATTTTCTGTTTTAAATCAATATTTAAAAAAAATAAAAATTAATGCCAAGGCAGCCAGTTTTCTCCATACTCTCTGGATCCAAGTTATTAGGCTATACATATCTGTCCCTACAAGGAACGCTGGATATGATGGTGAAGCTCGCGTATGACTTGAAATTTCAAGGCTTCGTCATAAAATACTTAGACAGCAGCACCCAGGACGGGAAAACCACGAGTCACTGAGCTCACCCTTGGGAGCTCTCTGAACGGCGTTCCGTGGCTGTCTCTAGGTAAAACTCACATGCTGTACCCGAAACGTCTGCAGCGTGTGTTTTTCTGCCTCACTGGTGCCCTGAGCAATCACAGCACCGCGCTTTTCCCAGGAAAAACAACGAGGCAAGCTTGGCGCTGTCGCCTCCTCCAGCGGACGGCCCGCGCGTTCTTACCTCGCAGCTGCTGAGGTCAAGGGAAACCCCCTTCAGGTTATGGTTGCAAGCCAGGCCCAGCAACAGCGCCCTGCGGGGAGAAAACACACGTGAGGCGCCAAAACCAGGCAGCGGGGTGGGGCTCCCCCAAAGAAGAGGGCCCCTTCCAAGCCACACCGCAAGCACCCCACAGCTCACTTTCTAGAGTGCCAAGTGCGTTTCTGCCTCCCAGCAGCAGTGAGGAAGCACCACCGCCGCAGGATTGCTGTCACTACAAATAAACCCCTAAGTGCACAGTGAAATCAAACTGCTCACCACAGAGAAGTTCCCACCTGCGTCTGCTTGCGAGCAGCTTTAATAATGTTCAGGAAATTATTAGGCAATTGTTATTAGAGCAAAAGCTGGTTTCCCCTAAGGACTATGTCCGTGAGAGAGTCGGGCTCCACATTATTCCTGGATGTGAAATTATCTGGAGAGGAGTTTGTTACAGAACCCGCAGAGGGGGGACGGGATCGGGGATGCAGGCACTGGCGGTGAGTACCAGTCCCGAGTGCGAGTCCAGGACCCTGGTTCCCCAGCTGGTCACAGGACAAGCGGTGTGACCTCTTTGGAAAGGAATTTCCTCCTCTGAGAATTGAGGAGACCGACTAATCACGCAGACCTCAGACCTCTCTAGAAGACTGAATTCATTCCATTCTTACAAGTCAGTCCTATAAAATCCAATGCCATCGAGCCACCCTGTACACACATCCATTAAATTAGACTGAATGGACGAGAGCAGGGGGAAGGGTGAGGTGGGAAGTTCAGGAATTATTTCATAAAAGTCTCTAAGATCTCATCCTTCCCGAAGTCCCCACCCTCTGAGAGAGCACCTGAGGCTTGGCTGCTTCCAGCTGTTTGAATATAAGCCCCTACAGCGAGGAGACGGTGGGGTAAGTGCTTTTAAATGCTCTAAACCTTCTTATTATGAAGTAATTTCAAATTTACAGAATAGTGCAAAAGTAATACAAAACCCAGAGAACTCAATAAACCCCTCACCAGCCACCCATACTCAACAGCTTTTAACATGTTGCCACATTTGCCGTATCATTCTATCTGTCCTTCTGTCTGTCTATCCATTGATCCATCTATTTTCTAAACTTTTGAGAGAAGGTTATATATATCATGCTCCTTGAATACGTAATACTTTTATGCCCATTTCCTAAGAAGGATATTGGAAGTTGAGTGCTTTTTGTTTTGTTTCTTAAATCCAGTTAAATAATCCCTATTTTAAGCACTGTCCTATGAGCAGGTTGGCTACGTCTCGTCCAAGAACATGCTTCTGCCCAATTGCTTTTTATATGATTTCTCTTTTCCTAAAAATTGCCTTTTCCCGCTTTCTTTTTGGGGACAGTATTGAGGTGCTGGAAGAGCTCTGGACTGCGAGCCAAAAGGCCAGGCCTTGGGGCCTGGCTGGGTAACAGCCGGGTGCCCTTAAGCAAATCACTTTTACTTTCTAGGTAGGACATTACCAAACCGGGTCCTTTCATTGCTAATATATGCTGGGTTACTAGGCCTTAGCCACATATTTTAACTGTACATCTTTATAATGCTAACATGGAAGGAAAGAACTTCCTATTTCTCTTACACGTGGATTAAGACCAAGGAAACAATTGGTATGCTTTAAGATATTTAACTATAGAAAGTCAATGATTAAAGAAGCAACTACTCATGGAACCAGTAAGAAGAAGTAACCCGAAAAAACTGTCCGTCATATAATAAAACTAAACAACAGCAAAGCATAGTGGACACTGGGGGCAGGGCTGGGTTGGACTCTGAAGCGAAATATGTTATTTTAACCTACTGATGAAGAACGGCCTAAATCCTCGTTGCAAATTGGCCAACGGGGAAAAAAAGTATTTAACTTCCCCAGTTCTGGATATGTGATTCTACTTATAATTTTGGAGTAGTTCATTTAATACGCTTTTTAGAAATAGCCAGAGAGATGGGGTCTGGAAGGTGGGGTACCGTGTGGCAGGGAGGAACGGTGGGTCAGGGGACAGGGAGGGGGAGAGGGCGTGAGAGGACAAGACCAAGCAGCCCCTGTAAATGCACACTGCACCCTGGGTGGCGCTGGAGGAAAACACCAGCCCTGAGGGTCCTGTGAACCGCAGCGTCCAGATTTCAAGAAGCACCAAGGAGCAGTGTCACCATATTCTTTAGCATATGGCCTGGACCAGCCCCAGAAGAAAAGCTTCATTATGAAATAACCAGTTACGGTCTTTGTATCGCTTCCAAAGAAACCCAAATTAAGTGAGAAACTTCTGAAAAGTGCTATGTCCACACTTAAAGCATTACTCTCTTAAAAGCTTGCTTTTCTTTAGCTTATTCTCCTACGGATTTGACCCAAACCCTTCGTAGAACAAGGGTCTCTCCCTCCGACCGTCCTGGTATAGTGGAACGCGGCGTGGGGTCAGGCACAGAGCTAAGCCAGTGACGGCTGCTGACAGCGGAGGACAGTGTCCCAGAGCCTCCCTCGGCCGCTGTCCTCTGGCGTGCCTCGCCCCAGTCCACAGCTCTGCCCAGGGCTGGCTGCAGCCAGCGGGATTCAGGGCCTGCCTCCTGAAGGCTCACCCTAGCTCCAAAGCTCCCACAGGGTCAGCCCAGGCCTTCACTGAGAAATCCTCCCAGGGTAACTGCTCCCTCTGCCCAAGCTCCCACCCTCCCCTCTGCACAGGTGGTAATCCCAACTACATTTCCTAATAATGTCCTGCCTGCTAATTTACACCCCAAAGGCTACAGGCAAATCACTTAACTTTTCTGAGCCTTGAATTCCTCGACTCTAAAATGGTGGTTAACAATGACAACTCCCTGCATCTACTGTCAACATGACAGGGGACAGCCCATATAAGAGCTCTCAGGACAGCACAAGCACAGGGAAGTGCTATGTAATCTCCTGTCCATTCCCAAACCGAGCACCTCTGTGTTCTGCTGTCTTTTCAGATTATATCACATTCAATCAGATTCTACGATCCCAATCAGAAAATTCAACATAAGGAATTTTGTTTACAGATTCTTCAGCCATGTAGCCTTTTTCTTCACATTGCCATTTTTACTGAGTAAAACAAATAGGTGGAAGACTACTGATTTGACATTCTTAAACATTTACATAAATAACAATAGGTTACGAGATTCAACAACTCTAAATTATCTTTGAAATACTTATCTACAAGTATATATCTATAATCTATAAGAATCCAGTGTTGTTATGTTGTGGAATAGCCTACATAATAAATTATGATAACCAGTAAAGAGACACTCTGTATTACACAGGGGTCAATAACACTGAAAGAATTAGAATGCAGTGTAACCACTGCTAAAGCTACTTTGCATATGTTAATCTCCCACTGATACAGTAAAGAGCTGTCTCCTTTTGAATTTTCTCAGTGCCCTCCTGGTGTACGTATATTGTAGACACTCAATAAATATAACTGGCACAAATGAAGAAGTGAATCAGTATGATTAAAATATAATGGAGCACGTTTAGAATATTGATTATGATAGCTTCATTAATACTCATATAAATAGACTAATCATGAGACTTTACTACTTATGTCTGTTATAATATTTAGGGACCCCTAATGTATTCAGTCAATGTTAAAAAAAAAAAAGAAAGAAAAGAAAAAGCTATAATAGGCTTCTTTTTAGCACTACTTTTCTTAAAGACATCATCATTGCAGTCATATTCTACTACGTGGGATACAGTAATCAAGAAATACACACCTTTAAAAAACAGAGTAGGCAACTCACAAATTAGATGAAGATTAATTTTCTAGGCAAATGAATAGCAGACATTGATTTTAATATTCCATACCAATCGTGAGGGAAAATTGATGCTGATTTACACGGGAGCTGCTGGATAGGAGCAAGGTGTGCGCACATTTCTGTATGCATATCTGAAAGTGTACCTGTTCATAGCTACTGGAAATATCTTCTTTAGACTCAAAAGAATTGGATTCCGTAACACTTGCACACTGAACTTTTGAGTATTTCTGGCAACAATGAATAGGAATCTCAAGAAACAGCTAAACATTTGAGCCACATCACTACAATTATACCAGGGGTATCAACCAGTAAAATAAGTCAGTTGTCAGGTTATGCCAAACAGACAAGCGGGGCAAACACCCACGTGGAACTGGGTAATTCAGAAACCAAACCGTGTAAGTATTGATTCCGCTGCTTACACACAATGTGCTTAGAGTTTGATGAATACTGTAAGTGGAGGTATAGAGAATCAACATGGACGTGAAACATACACAAGAACAGGCCTAAAAAGGATGGAATCGAGGTTAATATGAAGTCAACGGTGCTTGTGAGGACAACTTCTCTACAAGACGAGTGACTGCTGCCAAGGCCACAAACCTCATATATATATGTGTGCGTATAAAATGTGTGCTGCGATAATAGAAACAGCACCCAATGTGCTCACTCAGTGATCAAAAAGAATACAGTGCGCCCTCGTGCCCAGAGTAAAAAGGCATTCTCATCTGCCTTCTCCTTCTTTGTATTCTATGTCTTTCTCCCTTTGTTCAAGCACATTTAAAATAACAAATTGAACTTGAAAAGCTCTGGAGGAAATGAATTAACCACTCACTTTAAGGGCTCAGGAGACAGTTTTGTGCCTGAAAGGCTGATATGCGTCAGAGCCAGAGAACTACTGAAAAACTGTTTGAAAGATGGGGGTACTTCTTTTCCTTTCCTGCAAAACAAAACACAAAAGTCATGCTAGCAGGTACACTTCCATCCCAGCACCCCACTTCCAAAGCATCTCAAAATACAAAATTATCCATGGTTTAGTCAAACCCTGTGAAATGATCCATGAATCAATAATATTTTCAGTGCAAATTTGGAGGTAAAAGACAAATAAAAGGTCTCAAACATTTTAACATAAAACGTAAATTAATCCGATACAATCAAATAAATGATGTAAGAGGTCAAGGCTTCATGTTGAATCCTTAAAATACTTTATTCCTATTCTTTGTAGCCAAACAACTCATTGTCTTTTATCCCTAGATCTTCAGGAAACTCTGTGTTTAGATTTTTAAAGAAATATACATCAAAGAATACACATACTTCTCCCCTATATAAAAGCTTCCCCATGGGTGGCACCAAATATTAAGGATCACTACCAGCACTTGGCAGTATTTTTAGATGCAGCAAGTCACAGATACAAGACTGTAATCTGGTGTCAAGCTGAGTAACAGCAAAGAAAAGTCTGAACGGCGTGAACTTTGCAGGACAAATTGCTTGTTCAGCTCTTATATCCATACTGCAAATCTAAGCATTCCTGGTCAAAGTTTAGAAGGAAGACAAAAATTCCAAAAGGAAATGGCCATTCCCTCCAAATACTTCCCCCAGCTCTTACACTAGGAAGTAAGTGGGTCAAATCACACAGCTCAACAATAAGGTAGAGTCAACACCATACTATGGGATTTAAGAAAAATCAAGATTCAAGAGCCAAAGTTGGGAGTTGAGCACTTTTTCTGTTCTATCTGATACAAGTGACGGAAAGGTTGATTACATCTGCATGTGAAAAGTGCTTAGCTCGGCACAGAGTAACCTCATTTATAGAAACTCAGGACAGAAGACATCCAAGTGGTCTTTCCCAACCACAAAATATTCAAAAGTATTTAAAGTACTGAGATCCATAAAAATAAAATAAAGTACAGAGATCCAGGAAAACCTGGCAATATTTGAAAAAGATTTAAAAACAGAGCAATTTCAGGTTATTTGGGAAGAATGATCTAAGTAACCAGAATCTCTATTTGAGGAGATGAAAAATAAATTTAAGAGGAAAGAGATTTCTGGTATAATATAAGACATTTGATGTTTCAAACAACTCTGCCCCTAGGTAGTAGAACAAGACAAGCTTGTGTACTCCTGTTCATTTCTTGAAGAGCAAATGCTATTAGACTATTCAAATATAGTTCCCTCCTCCTACTCTGTATTGGTGCCAATTGTATCAATCTTCTCAAACACTCACTGCCCCATGCCCCTTTTAGGAGGTACCGGGGATTGAACGCAGGACCTCGTACATGAGAAGCAGGCGCTGGACGGAGCTACACCTGCTCCCGTCACTGCCCCTTTCTGACGGAGGCTTAGGCTTCCTCGCCCCACTGAGGGCAGGCTTGGCCATGCAAATTCCCTTGGCCCCTGGGATGTGGGCATAAGTGATGGGTGATGCCCAGGCAGAAGCTCTGTGAGCCAGTCTGTGCACCTCCAGAATTCCATACTGGAGCAGCCCGTGTACTTTCCATAGTGTTTCTGGATTCTCCCTCGTTTTAAATTGCTACTGTTTGTAAAGCCTTGCTGTTTCAAATCTGCTGCCTTGTTTTGCAAACAATCCTAAATCAGGAGAGCAGAGGTGAAGTCCCTGCTACAAATTAAAATGCTGGGCTTGAGGAGGAGTATTCTCCTGGCTTCCCAGAGGTAATTCATACTTATGGCCACGTTCATAATTGAGAAATACCTGCAGAAGTTTTAAAAGGGTTTTCACTACATTACCAAAGAGGACCTGTCTATATATGGGAATAATATAGTTCACACAGAGAGGCTGGCGCTATTGAGAAGAATACTATCCTGCCATGAAAACAGAACAAAAGCTTGAATATTGGAGGCCTTAGAGTCATAGATTGTGCTTTAAGGCCAGCCTCTTCCTTGATGCACAACACTCGTCATTTATCAGTGTGTTTTCATGATCAAAACCATTTTCTCTGAGAGAAAGACATCCCCAGAGGACAACGCTAGCAGGAACACAGCCGTACCGGTGGGAGAAGACCGTTCGGTTGAGATTGAGCACAGCTAAATGTTGGAGGCATCCACGGAGAAGTGCTCCACAGACCTGAGAAAGAAAGAAAGCTCTTATTTTCAAATACTTCTAGGTCCAGGAGAATGTTTTATTACCAAGTCCCTTGTATACCATCAAAATAGCTGTTCTGAGCCCCCCGAGAAATATAAAAAAAATTACCATGTCCAGAGAACACTCTGTATTGGATAAATCCAGATGAGCAATGGCATTTGGCTGGGCCAAAAAACTGTACATGTACTTGAAATAAAAATACAAAAACAAGTAAGTTAGGACCTAGAAACACACACACACGTTAATATTTAAAAGGAAGTTATCCAAATCCCCCAGGACCATTCGCTATTCTTCCCAAGAGGGTTAATGAAATTTTTGTCATTCCAGTATCTTCCCTGAGAGTGAAAAATCCAAAGAATATTTAAAATAAATTATACAAATTATGTTTGAATTTTTAAAATCCGAATGGAATACCGGCTATCAAACCTCTTTTTTGTTACACTTAAGTCAAGTCACTTTTCCTGACTAGCTCAGCTTCTATTTACAATTTTGGAACAGTGCTAATTAATTTTAGCTCCTGAGACTGAAATACCACCCTGAATTGCAGTCACCCAGTCAAAATGCTAATCACTTTTGAAAGTGCTCAAGTAACCACGAATTTGAATTTGAACTGTGGGAATGTTACAGTGGTTTTTCTATCCTTATTAACTTCCAAAATCTAACAAGACAAGCCCCAAAGCACTGTTACTACTTTTTCCCCCTTTAACCTCTATAAGATCTCAGCTATAGCTAAGGTCTCAGGTTTCAGGGGGCGCACAAAGCCCAAACTCTCCCTTTATTCCTGTGCAAGGGGATATTGAGAAATGAAATTATAACTCTATTGCTCTCTGACTGCCAGACCTACAAGTAGCAAACTGAGCTCACACTACCTGCCACCAAACAAACAGCTACATTCTCCTCTGTCTCTAGAATATACCAGATAGTTGCAAAAACAAACAAGCTTGTACTAGAGTGCCCCGGGTCTTGGCAAACATGGAGTGTAGCAGCTTGGCTATTGAAAAATTCCAAGGAACTCAGAGGAGCAAAAAAAAAGATGAACCTGTAATAACTTAAAATAACCAGACGTGCAGAATGGATCGTATCTCAAGGAGTTCTGATTCAGAAAAAGCACCTTGTTCTCACATGAACAGGCCTCTCTCTTTCCCGGGCACGCGGGCCCTCAGACACAGAGGCTCGGCGTGGTTTTACTCCTGGCCACCAGCTGGGGGAGCTCTTCTCACCCTGAAGTTGCACAAGACCCTACTTGGCCAACACTTCTCCAAGGAGGCAGGCCAGCTAGGCCGCTTCCCGTGAAGCACTGGGCAGAGCAGGCCCCTCCATCCACTGCAGGGGCCCCCCCAGGCCTCGTCACAAGCCCGTGACCGTGAGCGCTCCTCTTTCAGCCGAGTTTTACTCATCTTCAATCTCCTGTTCCCTCTCTCCTCTGGCTTGTCACGGGAGTGTTTTAGGGCTCTCACAGAACCCTTGCTTGTTCGTGGGAGGGAGCAGATCTACCAATCATCAGTGAAGGTGGCAATTAGGATTGGAAAGTACGTGGCAAAAGCGACAACGCAGCAAGGGACAAGAAATATCCAAATGACTTCAAGTGTAAGGGAGGGGAAAAGAAATAAAAGTACAAAAAGGAGTGGGGGCAACACTCCCTGCCTTACCGGGAGAGTGAGACCGAGAAAGGGGCGCTTTCCCACCTCCCGTGAAGCAGTGGGACGGAAACGCGGGCCCTTCAAGGACACCCCACTTGTAGGTCCAGTTTCCCCTACCTTCCACTCCCTGCAGCTACGCCACCACACCCCATGCACCGCACCACGAGCTCTGCCTTGCACGAGAGCGCGGCATAATTGAGGGGGGGGCTTCTGCCGTCACACTCTACAGAACGGCCCCAGGTTACAGCGTGCACGTGCACACGCAGGTCCTCCCGTCGTATTCACGGAATATACCAGGACCGCGGTTTGTCCCAATACCCCCTTTCAACTACAAACTAGGAAAACCCACCAGTCTTCCCAAAAATATTACTGAATGATGAAATAATTGAGTTTGCATTACCAATCTTTCTGATGAGGTCATTTTACCAGGAGCAATGTTTTAAAGTAAAGAAAAAACTTCCTTCAGAAAAAGTATTTCCATAAAGAAGCTGAACTTCAACATCATGAAATTAAGAAAAACCAAAAGTGGTGATAGACTATGTGGCATTATGGAAGTTTCTGGATTTTTTCTTTAACCCTTAATAAACTTGTAACAAAATGATGTTAAAGGGCCATAATGAAGGGCTAAGGGGGGGGACTAAATTAGAAAGTCATGCTTAGCAATTATTCCAGCTGTATCCAAGACAGCTTCCTGGAGGATGAAAGCGAGGAGAGGAAAACCTACCGAGAGGTCATCTCCACGGAGGACGTTCCCTGAGAGGTCGAGGAGGTTAAGGGTAGTAGACGTCAGCGGGTTGGCACTGAGGGACTGAGAAAGGCAGTTCACCCCTGCAACATCGAGAAGATCCAGGTTCAATTGCCACTCCAGGAAACGAGACGAGGTCTGCGAGCATCTACAAGTGGCCCGGGCGCCCCACCCAACTGCAGGGCTGAGGCGAACCAAAAGCGCTGTCCCAAAAAGGTAGTCCTATGATTTTGTCTTCTG
Source organism: Chaetophractus vellerosus (assembly GCA_004027955.1). Taxonomy (NCBI): domain Eukaryota; kingdom Metazoa; phylum Chordata; class Mammalia; order Cingulata; family Chlamyphoridae; genus Chaetophractus; species Chaetophractus vellerosus. The sequence goes on along the minus strand of PVKH010014952.1, from coordinate 5,237 downwards.
ACACCCTCAGGAAGAAGAGGTTAGTCAAATACAACCCTCTATCCAAGGAGAGAGCAATGGAATCTGCCTTTTCATTTCATTCCACATTTTCTGGTGTATTATCCACAGAGGAAAATTATTCTATTTTGGCAACAAAGGATGTTTTCGCTGAAATCTTAGAATGACGCAAGTCAGTGATTCTTGACTTAGCGTACAGTATTTAAATAATGTGTGTACAAATTCAGATACTTTAGGCCATTTAAAGTACTGGGGAGTTAGTATATGAATTTACTGCTCCGCTTGATTCATTACACTCAAGGCAAAATTTGGATTGAAACAGATTTTACAAAGAGTGAGGAGATCATCTGTATACCATGTAGGAAGCAATTATAATTAATACTCTGTGCACTATTTACATACGTAACATAAATGGCTCAAGCTGGTTAATTGAAGTAAACTGACAAAATTAAAGAAAATAAAGAATGACTACATGAAGAGGGCAAGAATGTGCTAAAAGCAGAGAGCTATGCTCTGTCATCTACGGGCAATGGCAACTGAATCAGGCGCGCTAGGTCACGGCCTTGCAGTGGGAGGACTTTTCGCCAGGCAAGGTCTTTTTATGGAGTAATAGGCTAGACGAGGTGCGTCATTATAAAATGGGAGAACTGGATCTGTCACTGGGCTCTGCAGGATCACTGAGCATTGTTCTTAGGATGATGGGAATATGGACTATAGCAAAGCTCTTCATGTTTCTAATAAAAGACTACCACTCCCAATCATGTATTTTAGATATATGGCTATTTCTAAATTGGGTGTACTTAAAAACTTTTTTTCTTGTTTTTCAGTAAAATTCACTTTGAGACTCCCAGCCTGTTTCAACCACACAAAGGAGAACCAGCAGAGAAGGTCTTTGTCTGCACTAGGGTAGAGCCTTCACGGGGCAGAGGGCCCAGGGGACAGCTTGATCCGGTCACAGCAGCAGCACCAAAGGGGACACTCCAAGAAGAGGGTGGAGGGCCACAGGGGAAGCCCCTCCTCCCTGTCCCCTGAAGAGCCTCCCCGGGAGCAGCCCCTGCTCAAGGTTAGAACGTGTGGCGTGTTGTAGGATGGCGGGTAATGGTCTTATCCAGCTTTGGAGCGTTACAAAGCAGCAGCTGGGTGTGGGGCCGATTAAGGCAAGTGAGCCACTTCCCGGGGTGACTGTGCTATTGGGTACAGAGAGAGGCAAAGAGGGAAAAATATTCCGGTTAACAACAAGGAAGAACTTCTTGACTGTGCACTCAACATTTATAAATACGTATAAAAAGTACTTATAAAACGCTGAGGGTGGGAGCCATATGTAAATCGGACCCATGCTTTACCTTCAAAAAAAGTTCAAAGACCATCAGGAAAGAAATGCACTGGATTCCGGGATAATAAATGATGGCTCCACTAGGAATATTCAGGGAAAGCCGACTGTGCACCAGGCTTTGAAGAACTGGGCAGACTGTCTCCCTCGAAACGCTCAGTCCAGTAGGAGAGAGCACTGGTAAAGGCAAGAACTTGGCAGTACAGGAGTGGAGATATGATTCACTATGTTAGCAAAAGAAGTGCCCGGAATGACCTACAGAAAAGGCTAATTTCTTGAAGTACTTTCTGCGATCCTTTGAATGACCAACTTTCTTCAGTTTGCCCTGTCATCAGTAGTGTTAATATATTTTTTCATGTAATAGTTGAGCGCAAAACATATAGAGAATACCAGGCTCTCATCAAGAAAATAATCTGTAAAATAATTTCCTTAGTGAGGTATAACAAAACTCAATAAATAAATCCCATAATTAGAAGGCTAAATTAGTCCTGACAGTAAAATGCTCCTTGGCAAGCATGGTGCTTGGCAGTTGGCCAACATCTGAACAGACTCAGAGAGACTCATGCTATCAGCTCAGCTTCATGCTACTGAAACACAATGAAGGATTTCCTCTCCCGCCCTCTGAGCCCACACACACGTGAGGCCCATGTTAATAAACCCACTAACAGCAGGAAATTACAAAAGTGTAGGATGGAGAAAACCAGGGCTCTTACAACCCAAACTCAACCCAGATTGACGTGCCTCTCTCAGTTCTGGAAGCCTAGCAATCCTGACCATTCTCTCCATCTATTATTGGAGTGTTTACAGCTGGAAAAAAAAAAAAAGGTGGTACCAGATGGCTCTGTCTTGACATAATGTGGCAACCAGCAGGACATTTGCTAGAAATCCGGAAAACTATTATTTAGCTACCATCTGAGGAAGAGAAAGGGTATTTGGAGACAGTGGAGATGTCACGAAGAGAATTTTTTTAAAATTCTGTCAAATTATGGAGCCAGGCATATCAATGTTTTCATAGAACTAAGATGTTAGTTGAGTTCAGCAAAAGCTTAAAACTGCAGTTTGATCTGAGTGATTTTTGAATCTGAAGACCTTTCAGATCCTGTGTGAACATCTGCAAGAAAAAAGCCTTTAAGAAGTCAATTGAAAAACAAACAAAACACTTGAACATATACATCTTAGAAATGATAACTTGAAATTCTTCTGGTCACATGTCATAAAACAACACTAATTCCCAAAACCACATTATTTTTTTGGCATCCACATATTTTATTGTAGGGAAGAGATAAATGTGGTGACCCTAGATGTAAAGAATGCAAGGCCATTCTCATTCACAAGGAACCGACGACCCAGCTTTGCCTTTGGGACCGCCACACTCCCTCCACACTTGGGGGGGGGGGCGTGCGTGGGCCGGGCCATCAGTGAGAGATGGCTTTGAGGTATTTCAGAACCAAAATTTGCCCTGGGAAGGATGTTAACGATTAGCACATTCCTCTGTGTTTTGTAATAACAAAAAAAATAAATTTGAATAAATAAATATAACTCAATTTTTAAAAACTCCTCTATCTTATTGAGTTAAAAGAGTTATAAAGGATCAGGAATTTTATGATAAATGATCAGGACTTTTACTATGTAAGGAATTTGTATAAATTAAGAAAAAAAGATTAACACTGTAAACAGTGAAATGGCAAAGGACATGAACCGGCAATTTCCCCGAAAGAAATACAAATGACTCAGGCACAGGGGATAAAAAGGTTTTCATCAATAAGGGGAAGGGAAAAAAAGTTAAAACACCAGAATGCCTTTGTCTGTGTGACTGACAAATAATGAAAAAAGAGTGTAATTGCTAGTGAGTGTGAGAATGTGAAGAAATTTGTACAAAATACTTGGCAGCAAATGTCAAATAAGCTTTAACAAATGTACGTAGTCTCTGATCTAGCACTTCTTCTTACAGGAATTTATAGTGTTTAAGGAAGTGACCAGTGTTTGGCTATAGAACTCATGTTAGTGTTGTTTGCATTATTGAGAATTAGAAACCACCCAAGTATACAATAGATTACTTAATAAATTACCCGGGAATAGAACACAGCCATTAAAAGAGATGACGTCTTTACTGCCAGAGACAAACACGATGCACCATGTGGGGGGACGTCTGTGAGACAGTGGTCATGGTAAAACCCCGTGTACACACGCACCTGTATTACATTAACATCCTACATGTAAACCCGTAAACATACCCTCAAAGGAAACAGTGTGGAAGGAGGGACTCGAGTGTCAGCAGAGAAAGCCATATAATGGTTTGGGCCGGCATTACAGGTGAGTTTTGCTTTCTTCTTTATACGCCTCTGTATCTTCTAATCTTTACCACAAATGTTTAATCATTGATAATCATCCAAAAAAAAGGATTTTACAAAACGGATTTGCCGAGGCAGAGCAGTGACCATGTGAAAGAGTTAAAATTAGCTTTAAGGGCTGTAGATGCTTCCCAGGGAAAATCTTTCCCTTTGGTAAACCGCTTTTACGCCTTAATCTTAAACACGTGTGTGTAAATGTATGCACATAAACTTATGGCTTTATGGGACTAGTGACAATTTAAATCACCCTTAGGATAGCGACAGGCTCAGATGAAGGTAAGTTTGGATGGTATAAGATCAACTGGGGAATTGCTGCTTCCCTCAGCCATCCGAAGTGCATCCAATGGGCGCCTGCTGCATGCCAGGTGCTGAGGACACAAGAATGGGGCAAAGCCCTTAGATTCCAGAATCTCCCAGGCTGGGGCACAATCACAATGTAGCAGGGAAAACTGGACATAGGGCACTTTAGAAAGTTCTATGGGACAAAGAGAAAGGAGCATCTAGTTCTGCTGGATGGGGTAAGGAGAGCTTTTCTGAGAAGGTGCCAAGGAAAATGTGCGATGGGGGTGGCGTCTCCTGGATGAGCAGGGATCCATCAGATTTGTGGGTGGGCACACTGAGGGCATTCCAGGCCCCAATCAAAGCCCAGTCACACACAGGGCAGCACAAAATGATGGTGGTGGTGGCTACTGCTTAGGGAGCCCTCCAAGCCAGAGACTGCTCTGTGCGCGTATTAACTCGTGTAATCCCAACCCCACCCGATGAGGTATATACCCTCAGTTCCGTTTAGGAATGAAGAAGCTGAGGAAGAAAGAGATAAAAATCGTATGCATATGCACAGCTAGAAAATGCAGAAGCCAGGGTTCAACCCCAGGTGATCTGGCTTGAGCACCAACATGCTTGACCAGTATGCAAACCGTCTGCCGTGACAGCGATATATTTGAGAAACGGCAAGGTGTTCGGCTGAAGGAGCTCCCACGGGCTAGCCCAGTCGTCCAGGTACTGTGTCAGGTGCTAGAGACACAGCGATAAGAAAAATCACAGGGCAAGGAGAGCTCCATTCCAGTGAGGAAGGCGCACTGTTTACAAAACAACGTTACAGGTGGGGTCCAGAAGCAAAGGAAAGAGTCATTAGATCTGCTGTGGCCCCAGGAACAGGAGAGATGTCTCAGAAGACATAATCGCTGATGGAAGTTTTATGAAAGAGACCGAAGCTCTCCAAAGATTTGGGATGGAAGGAGAAGACTTCAGGCATCAGGAAAAGAATACAAAGATGTACAAAGCACATTGTATGCGGGATTATGTGGGGGTCCTGGGATGGCAAAGTATTTTAGTAGAATCAACAGGATTTTGTGAGCAACTGGTAAGTGAGAGCAGGGGGTGAGTGGAGTCAGGAATGGACCTGAGGAAGGAAAGGCGAGATCCAGAGGCAGAGGAGCCAGGAGTTAGAGCTACAGCGGTGATCCAAGTGTTAGGACCAGTGGTTTCCTGTAAAGCAGAATCAAGGATAAACCAAGAGAAACTCAACCTGCTGCCTCTGGGAATGTGGGGATGGGGCT
>PVKH010014951.1:0-16285 GCA_004027955.1 Chaetophractus vellerosus | reverse complement strand
GGGGGTTTATACACTTGATGGGGAAGTTAAAAGAGCTGAAGTTTCTGGGTGGAGCTTAAAATAGTGGGGGCTAAAAGACGTTGCAATGAAATAATTCACTCAGACAATTTCCCTAGTGAAATTGTCATTAAACCCCAGGGCACTGTCAACTTTACTTGGAAAGAAATGAGGTGAGGATAGGAGATCTAATGGGTAATCCCCAATTTACCAGAGATTTTTGGTTGGAGACTTCTGCTTTTGAATCTTGAGAAGAAATTCACCACATGGTTTCCCAGCACCTTGCTAGGGCTGATTTAGTTTCACTGGGATTATAGGAATTTGTTATTTCAGCCTATTTAGACAGATTTTTGAGGTAGTTATTTATAAATTATGTAAACATTTCCTCACAGGAACTTAAAGTGCTTTTATCAGGCACTTCAACATCCCTGGATGCAGTTAAAGGGCAGTTAGGGGTAAAGTTTTGCCCTGGCTTAACCTTAAGCAAAATTACTGTGGAATATTAATAACACTAAGGCATAACCTACACATTAATCACATAATACCATGAAAGTTTATTCTGGGAACAGGATAAGTGTGGTTTTCCAGAGGCCAATGGAATTAACTAACAAATCTGTGGAAAACTGAAAGTGCTTTTCCCCTCCAATTTTCAAAATAATTGCCATCGGTCTGGGTATGTGTTAGGTTATTCCCTCAACACCCGATGTAGCCCGTTATCCACACTCACTGACAGGCTGGGTAATTGTGACGTCACTGAAGGCCATTTCAAACTGAGGGAGCAGCACAGAAATAAGGAATGGCAAAGATCCTTATCAAGCATTTGTCAGTTGAATGACTCTATATTTTCCCATTGTGCTAAGAACATATGTCTTGTTAGTGCAATGTAACCTAGCGGGTAATTATAGTTTTCTAATCAATGTCACAGAAAATCAAAATGTACATTTCAATTTTGATAGAAGACCCGGTTACATTTAACAGATTAGATGTATATGGTGATTGTTCACTAATGTGAGAGATTCCAAACGAAACATTTAGCCAAATAGCCATGCTTCCCAACATGCAAGCAATTTTATCCAATGTAATACAGTATTTCCTCTCTCTCTTTCTCTCTTCAATTTTTGTTCCTCACCATTTCAGCTGATGTGGGAATGAATTTGGGGAATACTGTGAATAAGGTTTAGTCTTAAGTACATTCTGAATCTGTGAATTATAGAAAGTGCAGAAGTTGAGAATTTGAACATCTATGAGTTTTACACCTAAATTGAGACATTTCAACATCTGATAAATTTTTTAAAAATTTAGAACATAAAACTATCAATGAGATAGCCAGTTTAAACTTTAATATATAGAAGGCTTAGAAGCCATCCCTCCTGTCCTTACAGCAAGAAAAAGATGGGCACACAGAGAATCAATGCGTTTCCTTGGATTCATTAGAGAACTAAAGTTGCAGGTCAAACTACCACCTGAAAATCTGGAGAAGCAGCTGCATCTAGAGAGCTAGGGCAGAAAGCTCTCTTCTGGAGCAGCAGCTTTGTGCTTATATAGATGTAAGGCCATTTAAATGGCAATTTTGATGAATTGCTCAAAGCTGAGCATAGACTAGCATGAGTGTGAGAAACTCCTGGGGACCACAGTCTGAAAAGCCCCCTCAAACATTCATGAGCTTTACAGCCAGGAACCTCACCAAGCACTCCCTGGGAACATTCCAGAAAGATTCTTTTTTGTTTCTGACAGGTGGTGGGTGGAGGGGGAGAATAATGAATACTCATTGTGAAACATTGCCAAAACTTTCTCCATAACAAAAACCTATTTTGCAGGGGAAGAGGCTTTGCTGCAGCCTGATCCCCAGAGGGGAGGGTATCCTCCAGTTCCCACATCTCTAACTCCCTGTTTTACTTAAAAGGAAATAAAAGCCATAGTCCTTAGGTCAGAGGTTCCAGGAAAGAGATTGGAGACACTGCAGCCATGGAAAGGAGTAGGAGGCAGGAAAGAAAAAAAACATCTCTACCAGTGGGCTAACACTTGGCGCTGAATGTCCCAGCCTTACAACACGGGCTCATAAAAGATTAAGATATAAGAAGAAGATCACAGGCCATTCTCCCACACCTGCCACCATACCAGCAGGGCTCCTGTAAAATAACAGTGAATTAAAGCTAAAAGTCCTGCTAGACACAGAGATCCCTCTGAGGAGGAATAACTGGGGATCCCCAAATCAAAAGAGGAGAACAAAACCAAGAAGAATTTGAAGTCTCTAGTGCCTATGGCTACAACAACCGTTAAACAGAGCTTTACTCCTCCTCAGATTAACCAAAATCTTTACACTAAATATTTAATTCAGTTCCTCTTACCCAATACTTAAGCTTTCAGCAGAAAATTACAAAACATGCCAAAAGACAAGAAAAAAAAATTAAAAGTAGAAAAAACAATCATCAGAACCAGACCCAGCTATGCCACAGATGCTGGAATTATAGACAATGGTATTTAACATTATTATTAACATGATGAAAGGTCTAATTAAAAGAAATAGATACCACGTAAGAGCAGATGTGTTATATAAGCAGATAGATGGAAACTCTAAGAAAGTATCAAAAGGAAATGCTAGTTTTTTTATTGTAAAAAAATAAGGAATGCCTCCAATGAGCTCATCAGTGGGTTTGATAGGGTCAGGAAAAGCATTAGTGAATTTGAAGATAGATTAATAGAAATTTCCCTAGCTGTAATGTAAAGAGAAGAAAAAATAAAAACAACAGCAACAAAAAATAAAAACAACGGAAGGTTCAAGAACTGTGTGGAAATTTCAATAAGTGCAACATTAAATAATTGGAATTCCATAAAAAGAAGGAAGAATGGAGTAGAATAAATAGCTGAGAAATAAGCTGAGAGCCTGTCAAAATTAGCAAAAGACATGAAATCAATGAACCAGAGAGCTCAGAGAACCTATTGCAGGATAAATGCAAAAACAAACAAACAAACAAACAAACAAAAAACAGAAACAAAACCAAAACCCTAGATAGGCATATCATATTCAGACCCAGAAAACCAAGGCTAAGAAAATCTGAAAGAATCAGAGTGGGGAAAACACTTTACCTATAGAGGAACCAGGATAAGTAATACAATGCATTTCTCATCAAAAACTATGCAGGGGAGTTTGTAACAAAGGTTTCACAACAATGCAAGGAGGAGTGGTATATGAGACCCCTGTAGGATGTTATGCATGTTTATTTTGTAAGTTCACAGTCTTCGCTATATACTTATTGTTTATGCATGGTCATGCATGAATGATATACTTCAATAAAAATATATTTAAAACAAGGGGAAAATCAAGAAGTAAATTATAGAACAGAAAAAACAAACAAACAAACTATGCAAGGAAGAAGACCAGTGGGAAATATTTATTGAAAGGAAAAATCCCAGCAACCCAGATTTCTATATATAGTGAAATTATCCTTCAAAAGTGTAGGAGAAATGAAAACTTCCCTGTAGAAACAAAAGGTGAGGAAATTCATCTCTGGTAGACCTGCCATGAAAGAAATATTAGAAGTTCTTTAGGGAGAAGGAAAATGATATAGGTCAAAAACATGGTTCTACAAAAGAAAGGAAGAGCATCTGAGAAGGAATAAATTAATGTGAGACAAAAGCTTTTATTTTTCTTATTCTTAATGGACCTAAAAGATGTATGTTTAAAGGAATGTTAGTAACAATGTACTGGATGATTATAGCATATGGATAAGGGAAACGACTGACAATGATGTTACGAAGGTGGAATTGCAAATAATCTGTTATAAGGTAATTGTACTACACATAAAGTTGAAGCTATATTTGAAAGTAGATTTAATTAAATATGTATATTGTAAATTCTAGGGCAACCATTGAAATAATGGATACGTTAAGAAACAAGATAAAATTGAAGCACATTAAATGTTCTACTAAAACCAGAGAAGGCAAAAAACACTGGTAGTTGGGGAGGAAGAAACAAAGAAAAAATACAATGAATAGAAAGAAGTTACAATTAAAAGATAGAGATTGTCAGAGTGGTTTTAAAAATGCTGTATACAAGAAACCCACTTAAATATATATACTCACATAAGATAAAAGTACAGGGATGGAGAAAGATATACCATGCTAACACTGATCACAGAAAGGTCGAATAGTAATATTAATTTGAGAAAAAGGGAGTATAATACAAGGAGGATAGTCAGGGGTAAAAAAGGAGCTTTATGTAATGATAAAAGGGCTAATTCTCAAGGAAGACATACCAATCTTAAAAGTGTATGCAACAAAAAAGAACATCAAAATAAGTGGGGCAAAAAGTTAAAGAGGTGAAAGGCAAAATAGACAAATTTCACCGATGTAGTTGGCTACTTTAATGCCCCTTTTTGAGGAAATGGTGGATCAAGGAGGGGGAAAACCAGTGGGTTGGAGTTGGCTTGAACAGCACTGGCAATCAAGGAGCTCTAATTGAAATTTATGGAATATTCCTTTCCAGGACAACAAAATACATATTCTTCTCAAGTTCAAATGGAGCAGTAACCAAAGGAGACTACATTCTGAGCCATAAAACACACCTTAAGAAATTTTAAAAATGTTGCTCTCAGACCACACTGTAATGGAACTAGAAGAAATCAATTACAGAAAGCGAAAACTTCTCCAACTACATGGATATTAACCAACATATTTCTCAATGACACATGAGTCAAAGAATTCTCAAGAGAAATTTAAATATATTTTGAAATAAGTACAAATGAAAATGCAACTTTTCTGAATTTGTGGATTGCAGAAAAAGCACTGCATTGATTGAATATATTAGAATAAAAGAAAAATCCAAAATCAATAACCTAAGCTTCCAGTTGGGGCACTAGAGAAATAACAATTTAACTCTACAACAAGAAGAAAAGAAATAATAAAACTAGACAGATATCTTAGTTAAATTGGAAACAGGGAAAATTAAAACAACAACAATAACAAACAATGAACCCAAATCTGGTTCATAGAAAATCAATAAAATTTATGAACTTTGAGCAGATCAATCAAGAAAAAGAGAGGGAAGACTAATTAGCCATTTCAAAAATGAAAGAGGTCATCACTTCTGATTCCATGCATATGAAAGGATAATAAAAGGAATATTATTAAAAGTTCCATGTCCACCAATTTGTTAACTTAGATGAAAAGGACCAATTCTTTTAAGGACACAAAATAGCAAAACTCACACAATGAGAAATAGATAAAGTGAATGGCTCTTTATCTATTAAATAAATTGAGTGGATAATTGATAAACTCACAGACTTTATCCACAAAATATAAAATTTTTATTAAAATAGAGAAACGAAGAAAAAATATCTTGGACTCTTGAAAATAAACCATAATTTGTTATATGGCTTGTTTTTGTCTGTGTATGAAGGAAGGCAAGAAAAATGGAGGAAAAAAAAACCGATAAATTTGCAGACATAGTTATCAAATAAATGCTATGGAACATAAATGAATAAACATAAAATCTTATTTTCTTTCATCCTAATTGAAGTCAGTTTAACAAAATAAAATGTAAGAAATGGATTTGGTAGAGACCTGGTATATTTCATGTAACCTGAAGCTGTGAATTGATAAAGACAGTTAAATCTCAATTTGAAAAGAATTATATATTAATATAATAGCACCTTGTATTAATTAATAAGGCATAATTATAATTTCTACAAAAGAAAAATAGATTATTTTAAATACGAGAATCCCCATATGGTAGCCCATTCCTGTGTGCAAGAATATCTATATCATTATCAGGATCATGACCTTACATATTTTCTAACATACATTTTCAACATTTATTCTTTTCAAAATAAGTTTTCATTATAAATTTCTGGTGGTTTTAGTTATCATTAAAGCATTATCTTCTTTCATTTCAATAAGAATTCTATACTAGAGAACAGTCTGGAAAAGTATATAATTAGATTATGTAATCATGTTCTCTGAAAGGTGAAGACGCTGAATTTTAGATAAATTACTTATCTTTCCTAATGTCCCATTTCCAGGAATATGTTTTTGGAGACTTTTAGCTCCAAACCTTCTTATTCAAGAACCCAAGCTTTTAGCCATTTTGCAGACTGTCAATAGTGGGAGGGTTTTTTCTCTCCTTTAAAATGGAAGTCAGTCTTTAGGGTACGGCATGAGATAAAGAATAATATAATGTTAAAACAGAGACATATTTTGTATAGAAAGAATACACAGTGAACGTGATTTAAGTAAGTATATCTCATTATTCTCTTACTCTTATACTCTTACACATGATTGTAATTTGTTAGAGACCAAACATAAAATATGAAATTCTCTCACTGTTGCGTAAAATGTAAGCAGTATGATGACATTTTAAGAAATACAGAAAAATTAACAAATCTTATATAATTATAATATTCTTCATTTAATGGGAAAATAATTTAGGAATAACAAATAGGAAAATATCTTTAAATATAATCAGTTTCTGCATTGATTCACATTTTGGAAGTGAAAGGGATTGAAAAAAGCACAATATTTAATTGCTTCTTTAAAAAGACAGACTAAAATAGTTACATAAAAATGGAAAAATAAAGGAAAAATAAAATACATGAAATAATGCAATATATATTCCTCTGCTACAATTGGTACTAAAAGATGAATTCACATTCTATTGCATTGACTAAATCATTTGACTTCTAAATAATATACCCCACAATAGCCTAAGCTATATACAAGAAAGTATTTTAAACTAAAATATTGTTTGATAAACCATAAAAAATCTAGGGAGAGTTAATCCAATAAAATGCTATTTGTTTTGTTAATGTTCACTTGAAAAAGAGCTGACAAAGAACTCTCTCCGGAACTTAACAGAAAACAATTCCTTCAACTCAGAAAAGGATAGTTTTGTAAGCATGGATTTTTCCATAGTATGTTTCCTTTTAAGAGGAGAGTGATTGTAGCATCCAGACACTTATCACATAATCTACCAGGATAACTGGCTTATTGGTCAGGTCTGTATGTGAGAAAGTCTTGGAAGTTTCATATAATTATTTTTTTAATATATATTTTTCCTCCAACTATTTTAGATAAAATTTCTTGAAAAAGGAAAGTTTTTCTAAAATTTTGAGAAAGAGTACATTGCGGAAAGTAGATTAGATGAAGAGTAGACCTGCAGATGGACATTTTGAGAGGTGGTGAGAAATAAAAATAATAGTAATAATAAAATATATTAGGTGATGTTTCTCTAGAGAATTAGGCTAGCTAGAGGTGAAGGAAAAGAAGTTAGGTTCTATTTAAAAATATCTAAAGCAGAAGGTGAGTGAGTGTCTTAGACTGCATGGATAATGCAATGAGAAATTATAGTCTTTATGAGAGTTTTATTTTTTAATTTCAGGAAAGGTTTTCACAGGTCATCTAGCCTCAAGTCTTTACTAAACTAAGAAAATTGAAGGCTGGAGTGCTTATGGGATTTTCTAATTTAGATAAATGCCTCTTTCAATTATGTATCCTTTGATAGAATGGAGAAGGGGAGGGTTTTCCGTGAGATGTGGGAACCCCTAAACTTCAGCAAATGACAGAAGATGGTTGGATAATGGGTTACTTATAAATGAAATAAAGCCTGAATCAAAACCACAGCTGAGATATCAACTAGAACTTTTTTCAGAGATGTATTCGAGTAGTACTCCCAGGATTTTACCGCTTATGACATTTAAAGGCTGAGTGTATAGAGCACTAAAAATACACTCCAGGGAGCAATCCTATTCTGGCAGAAAAATGTTAGAGAGCTTCAAAAGGTCCCTGCTATTTTTAATTTCTACTCTAACACTACCATAGAGTGAGTAATGTCTTTGGAAAGTCTACTATGTTGGTTGAAGCCATGGCAAAAGTCCCTTGGCCCAAAGAAGCATTGGTCATTGTGCTAGAAAATTGCTTTCGAGCTCTTTTTCATTGGAAAGTAATGCCTCAGTAAGGAAAGGTACCAATTTTAAAATAATGATATGAAACTTTATGTCAGACTATTATATGCTGCTATATCCTTCTACAATAACTTGAATTATTATGTGTAAAAATTAAATTTGCCCTAGAAATGTTTCTGTAAGCCAAGCCACATTTACTAGAGCCACTCTCTTCCATTCCAGTCTTTGCCAGTACTTAAATATTCTATTCACAGAACTCTTGAACTTCTGGTTGGCTTAGCAGATGATGGACTTCCCTATTGTTTACTCATCTTTTTGTTTAATGGTTTGTTCCTGATCCCTATTCTGTCCTAGAGAGAAAGAGAGGCTGTGTGGTATCTTGGGAAGGCTATTAGGCTCTGAGTTCAGGCAACTAGCCTTTATCAGATATATGATCTTGGGCATATCACTTACCTCTTCAAATTATCAGCCTGTGTAAAATTCAGGTTATGCCTGCTCTGCTAGAACATGAAAGAGATAACCATTTAAAACAAAAACGTTTGCATTCTGTAACATTCCTATGGATTTAAGAAATTATTGTCAGTTTTGTATGGGAAATATATAAACTTTTGTTCTAGTTTGCTAAGCTGCTGAATTGGCTTCTGCAATGGCGATTTATTAGCTTACAAGCCTATAGTTTTGAGGCTGTGAAAATGTCCAAATCAGGGAATCATCAAGATGATACCTTCTTCCTGAAGACCGGCTGCCAGAGACCCTGGGCTCCTCTGTCACATGGCCAGGCACATGGCAGCATCTTCTGGTCTCTCCCTTCTCTCCTGGGTTTCACTGCTTCCAGCTTCTTGCTTCCATGGCTTTCTCTCTCTCTCTCTGAATTTCATTCTCCTATAAAGGACTCCAATAAGAGGGTTAAGTCCCACTCTGAATGAGGTGGGTAACATCCTAAGTTAAGATCCTACTCACTAAAAGACCTTTCTACAGTGGGTCAACACCCAGAAAATGGAGTCACTAAGAACATATTTTTCTGGGGTGCTTACAGCTTCAAACCATCACAACTTTCATTGTTTCTAAAATGGACAGCTTAAAAACTATTAGGGGTTGTGGCTTGGGGTTAACTCTAATTTTAATTGCTGATTGTTTTGATCTGAGTAGGCTTTAGAGATTTGAAGAAGATAGAAACTTCCCCATTTTCTTTCATTCCCAAACTATTGCAGCATAGATCAACACTGAATTAAGTCCCAACCTCCTCAAAGTTCTTTCTCATGCCAAGGCCTTTTTCTAATCTAAGTCTGATGTCAGTACTTCAATGAGTTAATTTACCACTCCCAGCAGCTTTTATTGGAATTTTAATAGCAAATTAATAGGCTCATAGAAATGCTTCCCTATTTGGTGGCATTTCATACAGCTAATGCGGTAAAATGAAGGGATGGGTAGTCCTTGAACATTCAAGCTATAATAGTCTACTTGACATCAGGTTCTCCTGTGAAAGGACACAGATACGTTGTCCTCCTACTCTCTCCATTTTGACACTTTTAAGTCCTTCATATATTTTGCTGCTTAGAGCTATTGGGCCCCATTATTCGCCTTCCATACAAAGATTTATTCTTGTTTAACTTGCTTTAAAGGGAAGAATTTCTAATCAAAGTTTACTTCAAAATACTATCATGTAATGAACGTATGTTTATAGGCATTTTTAAATTGTCTCCAGATAGACCATAAGCTGCTAAATATGTCTCCAGTTTGAGTACTTATACAAACAAAACGTTTTATAAATAAATAAAGAGGTACAATTCAATGATTTGTGTGTGCTTTAAGAGCTGTATTATTCTCAAGGTTAAAAATGTCACTAGACAACTTAGAGGCTACTTTAAAAAACATGAAGCTTCAGGAATTGAAACCACGGAAGTACATTTAAGAGATAAGTATAAAAGATGGTAATTTTATCCCTAAAGTGATTGCTAAATGGAAATCAAAAAGGTCAGCTGTAATTCACTCCAGGGAATCGAGATTCACACGTCATGTGAGGCTGCAGCCGCCGGCGTGGCCACTGAATCACAGTGTTTTTTAAAAAATTAAATCATGAGTCTTCCTGAGGGAATAATGCACTAAAATCCAAGCAGATCAAACCTAATGGCAAGATCTACATCCCTGGGTCTTAGTCAAACCATTACATTAGTCTGCTGATTTTATCAGGAGGGAGGCGTTTGAAATTACGGCAGCAGCTTTACAGAGTTGATAATTATGGCAAGTTATGAATGACAGAAATTACTGCAGCTACAGTTTTCTTCTTTCTTTTTTATCTTTGCTGGCTGTTTTGCATCCATTATACTTTCTTTTTATAGCTTCCTTAGTTATCTGCAATTAATTA
Source organism: Chaetophractus vellerosus (assembly GCA_004027955.1). NCBI lineage: Eukaryota > Metazoa > Chordata > Mammalia > Cingulata > Chlamyphoridae > Chaetophractus > Chaetophractus vellerosus. The sequence goes on along the minus strand of PVKH010014951.1, from coordinate 6,025 downwards.
ACATCAATAAATGACTGAAAATGTTATATAGTACTTTGATTGCATTTTTATCTTTCTTGTTTTTCTTAAGCAAATTGTCACTCCTAATTTCATAGTGACTGTCATTAATGTTGAACTTAAAATGCTTCTTGGTATCATTTTCCTTTTAACATAACTTATAATGTTGACTCTTCAGCTTCGAAAACCTGCTTCATGTGATATATTTTTAAAGATACCTGTCGATGCTAATAAAATACCCCCTTGATGACTACAGGATTAAATAGACTGGCCTTATTTTGCATTTATTGTAATAATACAAACAAAAGTACGTATATTGGGAGATTGGGAGTGGATGTAGTGCAAATGGTTGAGCGCCTGCTTCCCACGTACGAGGTCCTGGGCTCAATCCCAGGATGGCGAGTCCGAGGGACCCAAAGAGCAGCAGAGAGGTGAGAACAAAGGGCATCAGGGATGTGTGACGCGAGCTACGGATCACGGTGTGCATTGCGGATTGACCTGGAACAGGCAGATTGGAGACTGGGATACCTTGGACGAGGGGAAGGGAGGCAGACAAGAAGAGTAGATGAACCAATATGTTTCTCCTTAAGAGGCAAAATTCACAGGACTTGGCGTTGAATATGATACGGGGATACGAGGAAGGAGGCGTGTTAAGGAAGCCTTCGGTCATAAAAATGCACGAATTGTGTCACCATGCCTGTAGGCACAGGACATGGGCAGTGAATGAGCCGTCCGTGCGGATTTTAAAGTGCCAGCAGGAGGCGGCAAAGCTGGTAGTCAAATGAGAGGTGGATCTCAAAAGGAGGTTGGTGTCTGAAGGTACCGAGCTCGAGTCATTTTCGCTTCTAAGCTGATAGGGGCTTGACCATGGCTGAGAGGGCTCTTAAGAAATGCACGTGGTGAAGAAGAAACAATAGCCAAGTATCCATTTTCAAAAGTGTTCCATTTGGAAGATGTTTTAAATAGACTGAATGCTGCATAGATTCCACACAAGATTCATTTATTCCACAGCTGGTGATGAGGTCCTGCTAGGACCAAGACACTGTAATGGTTAACGCAGTTGAAATACTTGTCCTTGAGGATGTCTAATGCTGGAGAAAAGCAGTCTCAGACATGTGCTTCTTTATTCCTGCAGTGCTAGGCCCTCGACAGTCTATGCTTGTGACAATTTACATGAAGTTATAAGACGTGCAACTCTTTTATTCTGGTCCACTGAGTTATGGTTAATGATTTTATAATTTATGGCTTTCAGTGAAAATCAGTTTGAGACATGGCTTTGTCATGTTTTCTAAGACTACAGTTATACAATTAATTTTTTTTTTGTTACATATCCCCCCCTCTTTCTGCTTGCTCTTGCTGTGTGTCCATTCTTCTGTGTCTTTCTATGTCTGCTTCTTGTCTCCCCCCGTCTTTGCGGCGATGCGCCGAGTCGGCCCTCCGCGCAGGCGGCTCGCCCTGCTCATGGGTGGCTCCATTCTGTTTCACGGGCGCCTCCGCTCCATGTTTTGTGAGCAGCAGAGCTCCGTGTTTTGCGGGCTGCTCGGCTCAGTGATTCTCGGGCAGCAGCTCCGTGGTGTTTCACAGGTGACCTGCCCTGCCCGTGGTGGCTCCGCCCTGTCCGTGGCAGCTTCTTGCCCTGCCCACGGTGGCTCTGGCCCGCCCATGGCGGCTTGCCCTTCTCAAGGCCATCTGCCCGCTGGGAGAGGTCCCCGGGAACCGAACCCAGGGCCTCCCATGTGGTATGCCGGCGCCCCATCCACTGGGCTATACAGCCAGCCCCTAATTTTTATAATTTAATAAATTTTATATACAGTTTCACCACAAATGATGCTGCATACAATCAGAGGCAATTTAAGGAAAATGCGTACTGTTTATTTGTGCCCAGAACAACTATGAGTAAAGGTGATTCAGATATGCTCATTTGTTTCTTTCTTTATCGGATAATGAGTTGTAACCAATCATGGCCCCTCTTTCTGACTACTGGGAGACTGAGCTATATTTAATTCCCAATTACATAAAACATGCATTAGGATGATTATCTTCATATCCTTCTAAATAATTCCTCAATAGTTTTAATCTTTATTTTGTCCCACATCTTTATTTTAATGTTGTTATATTGTATTATATTATATTAAGTGTAAATCATTTTAATTTTAGATGAAGGAAAAAATTATTGATAAATTTGTGTATTCTAGTTATGTGTAAATGTCAATATTTTATTATCCCAACCAAAATTTATCTGATTTGCTTCAAAAGATGCTTCTTTCAAGTGTACACATACCCATACACACATATGAAGCTGAGGGGAAAGTTTTTAGCCAAATGTTATTTATTATTAAGTGTATAAACAAATTACCATGTCAGATACATAATAACTTATCCTGTTTAAATAAACAAATAGGGCCGGATTATGTACGGTCCTGCTGTCCTGTGATGTTAAAACATTTATAACACATTCTAATCTGTATTGCGCCACAAAGTTTTAAGAATAATGATATGAGGTATAAATATTTATTATTCAATTTTTATTTGGTGACGTCCTAGTCCTTTTCCAACAATAAACTAAGTTAACAAAGCATTGAAGAAGAACGTGCAGCAAATGGACTCAGAGAGTAGACTGTGAGTGCAAGCAGTAGTGGGGGGAGGGGGATAAATGTAAATAATAAATCTAAAAAAAACAAAAAACATTGAGAAGTATTTTTAACTCCATTCAATTTTCACACACTTTCCTGCTTGCATAATTTGAAATGTTCATTAAAAATTTCGTTTAAAAGACTTACTAGACATTCAAAGCACTATTGTATGATTTGTGAGCAATGCACAATTTTGGATCTAAGAGAACCAAGTCATAACGGCATGTTTTAGTGTGATGCTTGGATGGGAATGGTGAAGTCCATTGGGATTTTGGTTGGCTCATATTTACTGCTTCTATCTTCACAGGCTTCCTTGGTGGTCACTCACCCAGTCATGGTGGAACTGGGATTACAGTGCTTGCCCTCAAAAAATGTCAAGTGTGGCATTCAAATTAGGGTGGACAATTATAAATTTAATGCACAATGTCAAAAGTTGACATGTGTCAGAGAAATACAGAGTGGGTATTTTATTTCTGACCAAGACTGGCATGGTAAACTAAGGTTCCTGGTGCTCTCTGTTCATGTATGCATTTTAGTCTTTTTGTTTGCAATAATTAGCCATATGCTGTGTTTCTTTCCTCAAAGATTTCGAAGGTAAAAGGTACATATATATGTATATATCTATGCACATATGTTTATTTACTTACTGATTTGTCTGTTTATTTTTGTTTCATAAAGGAAGCATTCCCATTAATAAAACTAAATGTCCTCGAATTCATCTTCTTTTATGAGCTGGGGTCTGTTCTTCCAATATGGAACAAAAAGCACATAACCTGGCATTGTTGTTAAAGCTAAGGTTTCATTAAAAATAGATGGGGGAGCAGATGTAACTCGGTTGTTGAGCACCTGCTTCCCATGTACAAGGTCCCAGGTTCAACCCCCAGTACCTCCTAAAAAAATAGAGTAAAGGCAAAAAATTTAATACCTGCAATTAACAAAAACCAAGTCCTGTTATTGCTTCTAAAAGGAACTGATCATGATGCCATTCAGATTTTTTTTTAAAAGTTAAAAATTTTAAGATCATCTATAGAGACTACAACATCTAATTTTCTTTTCTCATTCATCTCAGTGTTATATCAAGTAAGTCATTTAAGTATCTTAGTCTCATCTATTATTTGAATTTTCATAATATATTAAAATAGCAATTAGTAACAAGGGTCTTTAGATGAAATGTAAAAAAAGAAAAATAAAAGGTTTTATAGACTGAAGGGACTAGGGAGATAATGCTATATTCTTAAACACTTCCATAATGGCAAAGAATGAGCTTTGAACTATATTTGTGATTCAAGATTTCTACCACTGAGTAACAAACTACTCTATTAAACGTTACCACATACGTAATTTAATTTGGTGAGTAAAGATGATAAGAAATGTGAGAACTAGGGTTGACAATATTCCTAACTCCTTTTGTAAAGTCTTTCTATTAGTAGGTGGAGAAGAGTCATTATTTTCTTAGTAAGTCATATTCATTGTAACTTTATCTTGTTGAAATGGATTCGGTCAATACCTCTTTTGACTGTGGTCTCTAGGAATAAAGTATATCTGCATGTTTTATAAATTTCTATTTATTCTATCTACTTTTCTCTGTTCTTCTTTTCCACTAGAACACAAAATTTTCTTTGATATTATCAAAGGATTTTGACAAAGTGAAAACAAGGCATAGCTAATTTTCTTTGTTAGTTCAACCACTTCAACTGCCCTACACAGTTTCTTCATTTGCACCCTGGAAATAATAATATGCATTTTTCTTGGCCATAAAATTTATATAAAATACCCAGTGTCAAGCTTGAAATCACAGATACTCACTCAGTAAATGGCAGTCCTGATTTCATTTCTTTCTCCCTTCATTTTCAATAATAAAATAAAGCCTGACTTCATATGAGTGCTGTCCGCTGGCCATCTTTGCTGGATGACAAAGAAGAGATTCTAGAAGGTCTTCTCATTTTTCCTTCCAATACTTCATGCTTAACTCATCTCCTGCCAGCCCTGAGGTGTGAATGCTGAGTGCAGAATTCCAGCGCATCACGTTCCCTGATGCTGTGGCTGGCATCGCGATGGCAGAGGAGGAGGCCAGGATGTTACTCGTGGGTATCTGCACCTGGCCTTGTCGTAGCCTGTTTCAAGCCTTTCTTATAATAAGACAATTATTTAATAAAGGCACTCAATTTGGGGAAATAGCTTGTTGAATTAGTCACCAAAATAAAGTTGTGATGACTGGCTTTGTAGTAATCTTTCTGATAAGCCACTTGGCCAATTTTCAGCTATTTACTTGAAGGCAACTATCGAATTCACAAAACCAGAACAAAACCAGATTAATTCCTGTTATAAAAAGGAATCAATCAGAAAATAAGGAAAACGATAATATCAAAGAAAAGATTAAATATACATTTAAAGATATATAAAACTGACATGAAAAAGTGAGAAGTTGGAGTGTAAAAAAATTAGAGACATCAGTTAGAAAGTAGAAATGTGATTGCAGAGAATTCCTTTCTTCACCAAGTGCTGAGTTTCCCAAGCTCTGAGTTCATCTGGTTTCTGAAATGGTTTGTCTAGTGGGAGCTCGGCAGGGGTTAAAGACCCCCTCTCTGCCCTGGCCAGTGTCTCGGGAAGGTACTGCACCGGCCCCATGGCCCCAGCTCCTTCTTGTTGGATAGTCCTGCCAGCTACGGTTCGCCCATGCCTGCCCTTGGGCTCCTGTCACTGCCTCCTTCCTTTATTCCTCTAATCCATGTTTGGTGGGCTTCTCACTGCTTCTAATAAGAGGTTTGCTCACCAGCCTGGAATGTGTGGTTGCTTACATCTTCTATCATGAAGGTAACCAGTTCCCTGGGAAAATTCTCACTGTCTGAATCTTAGAGCTGTATTTATTTTTCTTATTTTGATTCAGAATGGATAATTAATGGGCATGGGTGAATACTGAAAGCAGAGGACAGAGAGATCTCAGAGAGAAGAGTTTCAGTTCAGAAGTTTCATCATTTACCTAATAGGTGTCCCTTAAGGAAAGGATGGAGACAGTGTCCATGAGGAGGTACAACACACACTAAAGAAACATGCCCTCTGTTGAAGACAACACCAATCTTCAGATTGAGGAGTTAGGTACTGAGAAGCTCGAAAGGAAAGACACTCATGATTAGAAGTATTCGAGTGAAATTTGAGGCCGGCACCAATGAATAATTATTCTAAGAGCTTATAGGGACAGGCTGGATAAAACATCACCTGCGAAGTTACAAGAATCCAATTGAAGACACTTCTTAATAGCCACACTATATGCAGAAGACGGTTAAGAAAAATCTTCAGATTTGAGGATAATTTACTTTGAGTCCATTAAAACTAGCATTCAAGGCTGAAGGTGGAATAAAGATATTTTTAGATATCTAAAATGTTAAACCCCCCAA